>MCJB01048608.1:0-75654 GCA_002018475.1 Nicotiana obtusifolia | reverse complement strand
CCCCCCCCCTAAAGGTTAAGAACATGCCCTCTTCAATTCTTCTCTAATCTAAACATAGTTTTTCCAAACATAGCATAGATAGTTGATAGAACCTAACTGTTGGCCAAACAATTAAGCAATTAAACATAGAATTGAAGAAACAATCATATATTCATGAATTATAATCAAGGATCATTAATATCAAACAACAATGTTCATGGCTAATCACAAACCCAGAACAAGGGGTGATTAGCCACTCATGATAAAATCAATCAAAATATAAAGTCTTGAATAAATTGTAAAAGTACTAGAAAAGATGAAGAACTGAGAATCAATGCTTCCGTGTGATGTTTTGTTGTGTTTTTGCCCCCAAAATCACGTCTCTCCCTTCCTCATAGGTTTGGATGTGTTTATATAGGTGTTGGGAAGGGGTAGGGTCAAAAATAGCAGAGTCCTAGACGAAATAGCGAGTCCCCGTTATCGGCGCCCTGGGTGGCGCCAGGCGCCCACCAGGGTGCTGCATCCAGTGAGGTTTTCTGAGCTTACTGCCTTCAGCGCCACAGGTGGTGCCAGGCGCTGCCTGTGGCACCCAACTGGCCCTCTGTCCGTTTTTGTCTTGTTTCGACTTATTTCTTGCTCGTTACGCCCCCAATTGCTCCGGACTCATTCCTACACATAAAAACACTTTAGTTTAACATGAATCGTAGCAATTAACATCCCAATTTCATAAAACAAAAGCCAAATATGAGGTGATTTACTTAGAAATATATATACTTTATACCAAACATCAGAGATAAATTAGTATTTCTATTGGTTAGTTGGTGGTTTAGTTATGGTGGAGACTTGTATTGGTTAATTGACAAGTTGTCAATTGTTTGGTGTAATATTAGGTTGTTTGGTTGTTGATTTGAGATAGGAAAGTTTTTGAGATGGTCCAAAAACAGGGGAAACTCTGTCCGATTTTCTGTAAAATTTTCGATGAGGCTTACTTGGGAGCACTTGCTCCTAAGCACCGGTCACAATCCTAAATTGGGTCATGACAAAGTTGGTATCAGAGCTTAGGATTTAAGTCCCGAGTCATGGAGCAATGTTTAGTAGAGTCTTGTTCATGGGTATGTAGGCGCCCATACTTATGATCTTGAGGCTACTAAACATTTAGGAATGTTTTTCCTTCTTTCGTTCTTTGATCGTGTGTTGAGATAGACTTTGGAATATTTATTTCGCAGATGGCTAGGACACGCACACCCTCATCTGTAGGACGTGGTGCTACCCGGGGCGGCGGTCAAGTTGGGGTTCATCAAACTAGAAGACAGACTGCTCCTCAACCTCAAGTTGGGAACATGGGTCAAACCCAAGCTGATATGCCAGATCAGGTGCAAGAGCAAGGAGTTCACAACGCTCCACCACTAGTGCCAACTGCTGTACCTACTGTTGCCTTACCTGCAGATACAGTGGCAAGGTTATTGAATGTGTTAGAGACATTAGTGCTTACTCAGGGCGGAAGTTCAGCTCGTCAGGCTACTTTACAAACGCAAGCACCTGTTGAATGATCCTTTTCTAGTTGCTACACCTGTTGGGGAGTCTCTATTAGCTGAATACGTGTATCGTGCTTGTCAGATTCGGGTTGAGGGTAGAGATAATCTAGCTGACCTTATTGTACTTGATATGATTGACTTTGACATGCTGATTGGAATGGAATGGTTATCTTCTTGCTATGCTATAGTCGATTGTCATACAAAGATAGTTAAGTTAGAGATACCAAAAGAACCTAGTTTTATTCTAAGAGGGAGTCAGGTTGCAGAGACTTGCAAAATTGTATCTTTTATGAAGGCTCAACGACTTCTGAAGAAAGGTTGCTTGGGTCTCTTAGCTATTGTAAATGACACAAGAAAGGGAACAGTTAGTATAGAAAATATACCGGTAGTGAGTGAATTTTCTGATGTATTTTCTGAGGATTTACCAGGATTGCCTCCAGTACGAGAAATAGACTTTGGTATTAATTTGCTACCTGACACAAAGCCCATATCGATACCCCCATATCGAATGGCACCAGCAGAGTTGAGGGAGCTAAAACAACAGTTACAAGATTTGTTAGATAAGGGTTTTATTAGACCTAGTGTATCACCATGGGGTGCACCGGTACTATTCGTAAAGAAGAAAGACGGATCCCTGAGAATGTGCATTGACTACAGGCAATTGAACAAGATAACCATACGCAATAAATATCCCTTGCCTCGTATAGATGACATGTTTGATCAGTTACAATGAGCTGCCCACTTTTCAAAGATTGACCTCTGTTCTAATTATCATCAACTTAGAATCAAAGATGAAGATATTTCTAAGACTGCTTTCAGAACTCGATACGGGCACAATGAGTTTCTTGTGATGCCTTTCGAACTGACTAATGCTCCAGCTACATTCATGGATTTAATGAATAGGGTGTGCAAGCCGTTTCTGGATAGATTTGTAATAGTATTTATTGATGACATACTGATATATTCTCGTAGCCAAAGAGAACACGAGAATCATCTCAGGACTGTGTTGCAGACATGGCGAGAACATCGACTTTATGCTAAGTTCTCGAAGTGTGAATTCTGGCTAAACTTGGTAGCATTTTTGGGGCATGTTGTATCTAAAGATGGAATTATGGTAGATCCTTAGAAGATCGAAGCTGTGTAGAAATGGCCCAGACCTACTTCTCCTACAGAGATTCGTAGCTTTTTAGGCTTAGCAGGCTATTACAGGCATTTTGTGCAGGATTTCCCCAGAATAACATTGCCGCTGACCAAGCTAACACAGAAAAATATAAAGTTTTAGTGGACGGAGGAATGTGTGCAAAGCTTCCAGAAACTCAAAACATGTCTGACAATTGCACCAATATTAGCCTTACCATCAGGTTCTGGAGGATTTACAGTATTCTGCGACGCCTCGAGGGTGGGATTAGGATGCATTCTCATGCAAAATGGTCGTGTTATAGCTTATTCTTCGAGCCAATTGAAAAAGCACGAGAAAAACTATCCTACACTTGATTTGGAGATGGCTGTAGTGGTATTTGCTCTAAAAATTTGGAGGCATTATCTATACGTCGAAACTTGTGAGATTTATACTGACCATAAAAGTTTGAAGTATATCTTTCAGCAGAGAGATCTAAATCTTCGGCAGCGTCGTTGGATGGAACTACTCAAAGACTATGATTGTTCTATTTTGTATCATCCTGGAAAAGCCAATGTGGTGGCTGATGCATTGAGTAGAAAATCTATGGGGATTTTGGCACATATAGCCCCTGCAAAGAGACTTTTAGCCAAAGATATTCATAGACTAGAAGATATAGGTATCAGATTTAGTGTCGGAAATTCAAAGGCATTGTTGGCTTGTGCTCAGGCTAAGTCTTCATTAGTTGAGCGCATTAAGGCCACCCAATATGAGGATGAAAGATTATGTAAATACAGAGATGAGGTTTTAGCTGGTAAAAGAAAGGATATGATTGTTGAAAGTGATGGTGTTCTTTGAATGGGTGACAGGCTATGTGTAGCAGACGTAGATAGGTTGAGACATGCTATTCTTAAAGAAGCTCACAGCACTAAATACACTATACATCCTGGATCCACAAAAATGTACCATGACCTGAAGCAATTTTATTGGTGGGAAGGTATGAAGAAAGATGTTGCTAACTTTGTTTCTAGTTGTTTGACTTGTCAGTAGATCAAGGCTGAACATCAACGACCCGCAGGACTACTACAACAAATTGAGATTCCAGAGTGGAAATGGGAAAGAATTACTATGGATTTTATCACTGGGCTACCACGAACCTTCAGAGGTTATGACTCGGTATGGGTGATTGTAGACCGACTGACGAAATCAGCACACTTTTTGCCGGTGAAGACTACATATGGTGGAGTCAGGTATGTACAGATATTTATGAACGAAATTGTCCGACTTCACGGAGTTCCAGTATCCGTCATCTCTGATAGAGGATCACAGTTCACTTCACGCTTTTGGAAATCTTTTCAAGAAGCATTGGGTACACGAGTAAATCTTAGTACTGCATTTCATCCACAAACAGACAGGCAGTCCGAGCGTACTATTCAGATCTTGGAGGATATGTTGAGAGCTTGCACTCTTGAGTTTGGAGGTAGTTGGGACACTTATCTACCATTAGCTGAATTTGCCTACAACAATAGCATCGGATGGTTTGAAGCTGGTGAGACTAACTTATTGGGACCCGATCTAGTACAAGAAGCTATGGACAAGGTCCAGTTGATCAGACAGAGATTGCTTGCAGCTCAAAGTAGACAAAAGTCTTATGCTGATAAGAGAAGAAGAGATTTAGTGTTCACCATTGGGGACAAAGTGTTCCTACGAGTCTCCCCTATGAAAGGAGTGATGCGGTTTGGGAAAAGAGGCAAGTTGAGCCCCAGGTATATTGGACCATATGAGATACTAGGCCGAGTTGGAGCGATGGCTTATCGTTTGGCACTTCCTCCTGAGTTATCTTTTATTCACCCAGTGTTTCATGTCTCAATGCTAAGAAAATGTATATCAAACTCATCTCAGGTGCTGGAAGCACCAACTATACCGCTTAACGAGAAGTTGTCTTACGAGGAAGAGCCAATGACAATTGTTGATAGACAGATAAGAAAACTACGGTCAAAAGAAATTGTGTTCGTGAAAGTCTTATGGAGAAATCATACTGTTGAAGAAGCTACATGGGAAATAGAAGATGCTATGCGAGTCAAGTATTCTCACTTATTTCAGTTTACAGGTACGTACTTGAGTTAAATTCGGGGGCCGAATTTCATAAGGTGGGGAGGATGTAATACCTCAATATTTTCAGTGAGGATATATATATTGGACATTTAGAAAATAATTTAAGTCCAAAACAAAGAGAAAAAAATAAAGGAACAAATTAAATTAATAAAACAAAACAAAAAAAAAGAGGAAAAAAACCTAGTCAAACTGAAACTAAAAGGGGATTTGAGTCCTTCACCTAGTAGGATTTTAAAAATTAAAAAAAAAAGAAAAGAAAGAGAAACAAACAAAAAGGGCCGAAGCCAATCTGGCAGAAAGGAAAAAAAGAGGAAAAAGGGTTAGAACGAAGCCNATAGATTTGTAATAGTATTTATTGATGACATACTGATATATTCTCGTAGCCAAAGAGAACACGAGAATCATCTCAGGACTGTGTTGCAGACATGGCGAGAACATCGACTTTATGCTAAGTTCTCGAAGTGTGAATTCTGGCTAAACTTGGTAGCATTTTTGGGGCATGTTGTATCTAAAGATGGAATTATGGTAGATCCTTAGAAGATCGAAGCTGTGTAGAAATGGCCCAGACCTACTTCTCCTACAGAGATTCGTAGCTTTTTAGGCTTAGCAGGCTATTACAGGCATTTTGTGCAGGATTTCCCCAGAATAACATTGCCGCTGACCAAGCTAACACAGAAAAATATAAAGTTTTAGTGGACGGAGGAATGTGTGCAAAGCTTCCAGAAACTCAAAACATGTCTGACAATTGCACCAATATTAGCCTTACCATCAGGTTCTGGAGGATTTACAGTATTCTGCGACGCCTCGAGGGTGGGATTAGGATGCATTCTCATGCAAAATGGTCGTGTTATAGCTTATTCTTCGAGCCAATTGAAAAAGCACGAGAAAAACTATCCTACACTTGATTTGGAGATGGCTGTAGTGGTATTTGCTCTAAAAATTTGGAGGCATTATCTATACGTCGAAACTTGTGAGATTTATACTGACCATAAAAGTCTGAAGTATATCTTTCAGCAGAGAGATCTAATCTTCAGCAGCATTGTTGGATGGAACTACTCAAATCCTATGATTGTTCTATTTTGTATCATCCTGGAAAAGCCAATGTGGTGGCTGATGCATTGAGTAGAAAATCTATGGGGATTTTGGCACATATAGCCCCTGCAAAGAGACTTTTAGCCAAAGATATTCATAGACTAGAAGATATAGGTATCAGATTTAGTGTCGGAAATTCAAAGGCATTGTTGGCTTGTGCTCAGGCTAAGTCTTCATTAGTTGAGCGCATTAAGGCCACCCAATATGAGGATGAAAGATTATGTAAATACAGAGATGAGGTCTTAGCTGGTAAAAGCAAGGATATGATTGTTGAAAGTGATGGTGTTCTTCGAATGGGTGATAGGCTATGTGTAGCAGACGTAGATGGGTTGAGACATGCTATTCTTAAAGAAGCTCACAACACTAAATACACTATACATCCTGGATCCACAAAAATGTACCATGACCTGAAGCAATTTTATTGGTGGGAAGGTATGAAGAAAGATATTGCTAACTTTGTTTCTAGTTGTTTGACTTGTCAGCAGGTCAAGGCTGCACATCAGCGACCCGCAGGACTACTACAACAAATTGAGAGTCCAGAGTGAAAATGGGAAAGAATTACCATGGATTTTGTCACCGGGCTACCACGAACCCTTATAGGTTATGACTCGGTATGGGTGATTGTAGACCGACTGACGAAATCAGCACACTTTTTGCTGGTTAAGACTACATTTGGTGGAGTCAGGTATGCACAGATATTTATGAACGAAATTGTTCGACTTCACGGAGTTCCAGTATCCATCATCTCTGATAGAGGATCACAGTTCACTTCACGCTTTTGGAAATCTTTTCAAGAAGCATTGGGTACACGAGTAAAGCTTAGTACTGCATTTCATCCACAGACAGACGGGTAGTCTGAACGTACTATTCAGATCTTGGAAGATATGTTGAGAGCTTGCACTCTTTAGTTTGGAGGTAGTTGCGACACTTATCTACCATTAGCTGAATTTGCTTACAACAATAGCTTCCAGTCCAGTATTCAGATGGCACTGTACGAAGCATTGTATGGTAGAGATGTCGTTCTCCTATTGGATGATTTGAAGCTGGTGAGACTAACTTATTGGGATACGACCTAGTACAAGAAGCTATGGACAAGGTCCAGTTGATCAGACAGAGATTGCTTGCAGCTCAAAGTAGACAAAAGTCTTATGTTGATAAGAGAAGAAGAGATTTAGTGTTCACAATTGGGGACAAAGTGTTCCTACGAGTATCCCCTATGAAAGGTGTGATGCGGTTTGGGAAAAGAGGCAAGTTGATCCCCAGGTTTATAGGACCGTATGAGATACTAGGCCGAGTGGGAGCGGTGGCTTATCGTTTGGCACTTCCTCCTGAGTTATCTTTTATTCATCCAGTGTTTCATGTCTCAGTGCTAAGAAAATGTATGTCAGACTTATCTTAGGTGCTGGAAGCACCAACTATACCGCTTAATGAGAAGTTGTCTTACGAGGAAGAGCCGATGGCAATTATTGACAGACAGATAAGAAAACTACGGTCAAAAGAAATTGTGTTCGTGAAAGTCTTATGGAGAAATCATACTGTTGAAGAAGCTACATGGGAAATAGAAGATGCTATGCGAGTCAAGTATCCTCATTTATTTCAGTTTACAGGTACGTACTTGAGTTAAATTCGGGGGCCGAATTTCATAAGGTGGGGAGGCTGTAATACCCAATATTTTAAGTGAGAATATATTGGACATTTAGAAAATAATTTAAGTCCAAAACAAAAAGGAAAAAATAAAGGAAAAAAATTAAACTAATACAAACAAAACCAACCAAAAAAAAAAGAAAAGAAAAGAAGGAAAGGTGCACAAAAAAGGGCCGAAGCCCACCAGATGAGAATCTGGTAAAAAGGAGAAAAGAAGAAACGAAACAGAAGGAAAAGAAAGAAAAGGGTTAGGGGAAAAAGTATTTTAACGTTTAATAGAGTTCCAATCAACTTCGAATTGCACGACCACTCCAAAACTAAAAAACGCAGCAATTCAATACCATGAATGCACCATAGCTTCTGCTTGGAGAAAACCCAGTTGAAACTTCACCTAAAGTACCATTGTTCCCCTATTGAATCACTCCAAACCCAGCTGAAAATAGCACCAAAAAATCACCCTTCTTCCTCATCGAGACTCCACCCAAAACCAGTTGAGGTTTCGGGTAAAGTTGGAGGTCGTCGTTTGGGGTTTCGGACAACATAGGTCCAGTTTGGGGTTTTTCCGGCAGTATTTTCATTTTGGTTCAATTCCCTGGCAAGAGTCGACATTTATCTCCAATTTTGCATTCATTATCAACAAGGTAGTTGAGGAAGTTTTACGGATCGCTCGAGGTGACGAGTTTGATATTTGACACGAGTACTGTGTGTAGTAATCTTACCGCAATTTGTGTTTTTATAACTTGCATGATTTACATATGATTTTTAATATGAATATGTTACCGATTATTTTGAGTTGCATGTGGGACAATTGTTTTACTTGATA
This sequence comes from Nicotiana obtusifolia, assembly GCA_002018475.1. Lineage (NCBI taxonomy): Eukaryota > Viridiplantae > Streptophyta > Magnoliopsida > Solanales > Solanaceae > Nicotiana > Nicotiana obtusifolia. The sequence goes on along the minus strand of MCJB01048608.1, from coordinate 67,349 downwards.
TGAAACCAAAATAGTTATTTGAGATGAGTATCGTGATTTTAAATATTTTCGTTGTCACTAGATCTGTTTTACCGTTACTTGAGTTTACTGTTATCGAAAGGAAATTATATGACTTGATAAGAACTGAAATGCCCTATATTATTTTAAAATAGTTTCTATGAGTATATACGGATTACAGAGACAAGTATAAATGGGAGTAGACATTGAAGGATCCCGTAGCTAACGGCGGGTTCGTTAGACCTGGTACACCTTGTAATTACTGATTACCATTATAGCCCTCGCTAGTGGGAAGGTAGAACTAGCATACCGTTACCCATTTCCCTTGAGTAGCGACTACCGTTATATATATGACTTCTGGTAAAGAAGTCCACAGTTATACCGATTACATGTCCGTTCATTGAAACCTCCCAAAATGTGAATACTGATATTATACAGTGGTTACCGAGGTTATTACTGAATTGTTAATTATATTTTACTACAAGAAAAGCGTGATGAGACTAAAAATTATTTATTGTTTCTGAAAGGGCATTTTTATGTTATTTTCTCTTTGAGATACTAGCATGTTTCTGACTTGTCCCCAAATAAAAACGGTTGTGGTTATGTGTTATTATTCACTGAGCTAGCGACTCATTCCCCGCTAATTTTTTTTACAAAGACAGCAGTTGATGCAGGCGAGGATCTTGTTAATTAGAGCGCACAGGTTGATATTTCTCGGTGAGCCTCGCACTTGTTCGCGTGGGCAGAGATTTTACTTATTGTTATGGTATGTTCATTGAACTCTTAGAGTCGCTCCATAGTCATTATTTTAGTGTCATGCGTATTCTTTCGTTTTTATGGTCTTATGTTGAGTATCGTTCTCATTTATCAAAGTTGGAGATAAATTAATATTTCTATTGATTAGTTGGTGGTTTAGTTATGGTGGAGACTTGTATTGGTTAATTGACAAGTTGTCAATTGTTTGGTGTAATATTAGGATGTTTGGTTGTTGATTTGAGACAGGAAAGTTTTTGGGATGGTCCAAAAACAGGGGAAACTCTGTTTGATTTTCTGTAAAATTTCCAATGAGGCTTACTTGGTAGCACTTGCTCCTAAGCGCCGGTCACAATCCTAAATTGGGTCGTGACACCTTCTTACTTTGTAGGACAACTTTCTTGCTTTCGAGGGCTTTCAGAGGTTGATTCGTGAAAAGGAGAAATTACCTCCGCTCGGGATTAGCCTTTAGTAGAGCAGGAGCAACATGTCGCTCGCCTTTCGGAACTGGAAGCCAAAGCTGCTGAGGCTGTTGTATTGGAAGCTCGTTTGCGGTAAAGTGAGCAAGAAGTGGTAACCCTTACCCAAGAAATTGGCCTCCTGAGGGTTAGATTTGATGAAGCCAGGGCCAAATGGGTTGAAGTCCATAGCGTCGTTCTTGCTGCAACCAAACGCGAGGCCGGCGAGCTCGAGTTAGCTGCTAAAAGTGGACTCTCAGCGAGACCTGATGCACCTTGCCCTTCTGGTTTCAGTTCCGGTTCCAAGTTCTCGAGAACTGAAGAAGAATCGAAGGATGATGATGTTGAAGGTCAAACTGGTGAAAATGTTGATCCGTTGGTGGGTCCGTCTACTTCTCCCAGGGGCGCGGACACTTGTCTTCCTTCTGGTTCGGAGATACTGCAGTTTAGATTTTCTTTTCTTTTTCTGATTCTTGTATCTGTGCCATTTTGACATGTTTCTAAAAATAAAAAACATCTTTTGCTCACGTATTGTTTGAGTCTTCTTTTCATTTGAATATTCTTGCAAGTCTTTAATCTTTGCATTTTCTTCCTTTTAAGAATTTTTCGTCTTATTATGTGAAGCTTTGGGTGTATTTTCTCCGAAAGAATTTTTGGCTCTGGGCACCTGCCCTTTTTCGTGAGGGCTTTGATAAGTATTTGCGCAAGTTTACTTTTTGCGTCCTTTCATATGCGGCTTTGGGTGTATCTTTGCCCGAAGGCATTTTTGATTCCGGGCATAAGTTATTTCGGAACCAACCCTTTAACGTGAGGGTTTTTATAAGGGGGGCCCTCTTATGTTTACGATGCTCTTGAAGAGGACGTCTTCTATTCATTATGGCACTAGGATTTGAAGTACTTGTTTATATTTCAAATGACAAAGTTAATTCATCGTTCAGAAGAGAAACAAGCTAAAAACTAAATGGTTTCATTTTATTCATTCTATTGTCAAAAAATACATAAGCATTTGCTATGCTAAAAAGAAATTGCCATTACTTGTGGCTAACTTGTACAACTTGTTTCTAGGGGCTGGCCACGTAGTCCCCGGTCCCGATGATGCAACTATATTTTCGGTTTTTCGTTTCACGGTCAGCGTGGCAGCCATTGTTGCTGTAACCTCATATCATTCCCCCCCCCCCAAGTGTTCGAATACGAAGAACGCGAATTGGAACACTGGAAGTCTTATATCTTCAAAGATTCCACTAATGCATTCCTAGATAATCCTCTAGAGTTTTGTGCTCGTGAACGATCAGGTAATCTTTGCTCAATAGCAAAATTAACTTCCTGGTGGGAATTTTCTATATCGCAAAAGATTATCTAACCATCACCCAGTGGATCTTTGCTTGTATGCCTTGCTATTAAAGGTCTTATTGCTGCTGTCCTCGCAGTATGCTTTCTGCTGCTGCCTCGTTAAAACATAGCCAAAAAAACTCAATTGGGACAAAAACTGAATGAAGGGAAAAAAGAGTGCAGCACATACTTTCTGATCAGATAATGTTCATCACCAATAATATCTTTTATGTCATGCCAAATTCCAATTGCTGGGAACGTTTCTCCACTTTGGTTTTCCAACTCGTATGAACCTTTCCCGGTGATAGTTGAATCCCAGTAGGGGCCTTCCCACATTGGACCTAGCTTCCCTACGTTGAGTTCCCTGGTGTTTTGAGTTACTTTCCTTAGGACCAAATCTCCTACTTTGAAATACCGGAGGTTGGCTCTTCGATTATAATCCCGCTTCATTCTCTACTTTTGAGCTGCCATTCTTACATGGGCCAAGTCCCTACGTTCATCGAGCAGTTCCAAGTTGATTAACAGTGCTTCATTATTTGATTCTCCATCTTCCTGAAATATCTCAAGGTGGGTTCCCCTACTTCTCCCGCGATTAAAGCTTCTGCATCGTGCACGAGGGAAAAAAGGGGTTTCCCCTGTGCTTGACTTGGCCATAGTTCGGTATGCCCATAGAACTCTAGGTAATTCCTCAGGCCAATTACCCTTAGCGGCTTCCAACCTTTTCTTGAGGTTTTGAATAATTACTTTGTTCGTTAACACCGCTTGACCGTTTGCGCTCGGATGGTAGGGTGAAGATGTGATCCTCTTTATTTTTAAATCATGGAGGAACTTTGTAATTTTTGTGCCGATAAATTCTGGCCCATTGTTGCATGCTATCTCTTTATGTATTTCGAACTTGCAAATTATATTTTCCCACAATAAATCTACCACTTCGCGTTCTTCGATCTTCTGATAAGGACTTGCTTCCACCCACTTAGAAAAATAGTCTGTCAAAATTAAAAGAGATCTTACCTTCCCGGGAGCCGGTGGAAATGGTCCGATGATGTCCATCCCCATTTCATGAACGGCCACGGGGACGGAACCGAATGTAAGAGATTTGCCGGTTGATGCACCAGTGGTGTGTACGTTGACACTAATCACATTTTCGTATGAAGTCTTTGGCGTCTCGTTCCATGCGGGGCCAATAATATCCTTCCCTTACAAACTTCAGCACTAAGGAATTTGTGACTGAATGGTTGCCGCATATCCCTTCGTGAACTTCTCTCATGACATAGTTAGCTTTGGATGCCCCTAAGTATTGGGCCAGCAGGCCTTGAAAAGATTTTCTATACAATTGGCCTGTCTTGAAGCTATATTGCTCTGCTTTGGTGCGCAACGCCCGGGATAGTTTGAGGTCTTCAGGTAGTTTCCCATGTTCGAGATAATCGATGATTTCATTCCTCTAGTCCCAGACTAGACTAGTTGAATTTACCTCATAATAACCATCTGTATCCAGGATTGAGTTCATCAGTTGCAATACCATCCCAGACTCTGATTCCTTTATTTCCGTCGATGATCCTAGGTTTGCTAATGCGTCGGCTTCTGCGTTATCTTCCCTTGGGATATGAGTAATTAACCATTCCTGGAATCGCGCTAACAAAGCCTGAACCTTTACCACGTATTATTGCATGCGCTCTTTTTTGGTCTCGAAGATCCCGTAGACCTGATGTACCACAAAGTGTGAGAAGCATTTTATTTCGATGACCTCGAAGTCAAGCCCCTGGGCGAATTCAAGCCCTGCAATCAAAGCTTCATACTCGTTTTCATTGTTAGTTAAATGGAACGTCCTGATGGCTTGCCTTACGCTTTCCCTCGAAGGCGTGATTTAGACTATACCGAGCCCAGACCCTTTAACGTTGGAAGCTCCATCCGGAAATAAGGTCCAAAGGAGATTGCGTACCTTCATCCTCTCGGACTAAACTTACCGCAACTTTTGAGACCGTGAGATAAACCAGCAACAATTTACCTTCTTTTGGTTTTGAAAGCAATAGAGGGCTTGACAAGTACTTCTTTAAATCCCTCAAAGCCTGCTTGCACTCCGGGATCCATTCGAAATCATTTTTCTTTTTTGAGCAGTGTGAAGAAACGATGGCACTTCTCTGATAACCGGAAAATGAACCTGCTCAAAGCTGCTAGTCTCCCTGTAAGTCTTTGGACTTCTTTCACGTTTGATAGTTGGTCCGTGATATCTTTTATGGCCTTGATCTTATCGGGGTTTACCTCAATTCCCCTTTGTGAAACCAAAAATCACAGAAACTTAACAAGGCTGACCCCGAACGAGCATTTATCGGGATTAAGTTTCATATTATACTTCCTTAGGATGTCGAAAGTTTCTTGCAGATGTTTAAGATGATCACCTGTATTTAAAGACTTAATGAGCTTATCATCTATATAAACTTCCACAGTTTTTCCTATTTGATTTTCAAACATTTTGTTCACGAGCCGTTGATAAGTGGCTCCGGCGCTTTTCAACCCGAAAGGCATCACATTATAGCAATATATATCGAAATTCGTTATAAACAAAGTCTTTTCCTGATCCTCCGGATTCATCTTAATTTGGTTGTACCCGAGATATCCTCGACTAATGCTCGGCCGTGGCCTCAATCATTTGGTCGATATTTGGCAATGAGAACGAGTCTTTCGAGCACGCCTTGTTAAGAACTTTATAATCTACACACTTGCGAAACTTATTGTTCTTCATAGGATCTATTACTACATTGGCTAGCTAGTCTGGATATCTGTCCTCCCGGATCAAACCGATATTAATTAAGCGGGTTACCTCTTCTTTGACGAATTTATTCCTGGCTTCGGCAATCAGGTTTTTCTTTTGTCTTACCAAAGATATGCTGGGATCCAAGCTTAATTTGTGTACGACTACCTCTATCGAGATGCCTGTCATATCCTCATGCGACCATGCAAAACAATACAACATTAGATATAAGGAATTTAATAAAGTCGGACCTGACTTTTGGGTGCAGTCCTCCCTAAGTGGAATTTCCTTTCTAGGAATTCTTCGAATAATGCCACTTGCTCAAACTCTTCCGCTGTGGACTTCGTTGCATCGGTCTATTCTGGAACTTGGAAATATCTCGGCAACTGATAATATTCCGATTCCTCTGCCCCCAGGCTAACTTCATCTAGTTCGGGAGTAGGTGTCGGTCCCTGTAGTTGCTTTGCCGCGTGTTCATTTCTTTTGCTACTGGAGACTGAAATTGCATTCATCTCCCTTGCCGCCGGTTGATCACCCCTTATCTACTTAATTCCTTCGGGCAAAAATTGATGATACGTTGATGGTACAGCTTTCATCTCGTGCAATCATGGCCTTCCCAGAATGATGTTGTATCCCATATCACCATCTACTACTTCGAAAAGAGTGGTTTTCATTACTCCTTCAGCGTTCGTGAGTAATAAAATTTTTCCCCGAGTTGTTACACTTGCGAGGTTGAATCCGGCGAGGAGCTTTGTAGCCGGAATAATGCTTCGAGTTTAGCTTGTTCTAATACTCTCCATTGTATGATATTAGCCGAACTCCCTAGATTCACTAGAACATGTTTAATCTCTTAAAATCTAGCACATTTAAAGAAATTACCAGTGTGTCGTTGTGTGGTAGAAGCAATCCGTCTGCGTCCTCCTCCGTAAAAGTGATATCGTCTTTCTGAAGCCTTTCGCTATGCGTTGTTGATACTTTCATCTTCTTTACAGCTGAAAAGGTGACCCTGTTATCTCGTTCCCTCTGAAGATCATGTTGATTGTTTGACGCGAGGGATCTTCTCCTGCTTTCGAGGGTTCCGCATTGTCCCGGTTATGACCATAATTGTTCTTAACTCAGTCACTGAAGAATTCTCTGAGGTGACCATTCTTCAATAACGTTGCCACTTCTTCTCGGAGATGTCGACAGTCCCCTGTCTAGTGGCCATTCGTCCCGTGGTATTCACAACACAAGTTCGTATCCCTCTAGCTGGGATCAAATCTCATCGATTTTGGGAACCGTGCGTCTTTGATGTTACTCATGGCCGATAGTAACTCCACTATACTGATGTTAAAGTTGTATTTCGATAACTTGGGGTAGGCAAGGATCCCGCGATCCTGACGCTTATTTATCTTGCAGTATTGATTGTTCCGCCTGCAATGAGTCCTTCTGTCAACGACGAACCTGTCCGCTGTCCGAAAACCTCTGCTGCGGCCTTCAGTCCGTTCGTAGGGCAAAAATCAGCCCCTCGAAGTCTGTTTGTCCTCGTCATAATCATCCTTTGATTTTTCTATGTTCTTCTCTCGTCCTCTGGTCGATGATGGAAAACCAACTTGATCATCTTCGATCCTTATTTTACATTCGTACTGGTTGTGTACATCTACCCAGGTCATTGCTTGAAACTTGAGTAGGCTTTCCTTCAATTTCCGGCCGACGCCCATTCATCCGGGACAGCAGGGGGCAACATTATCTCCTTCTTGAATCGGGTAACGAACACCCATAACAGCTCGGACTCTCCTTGTGCAGTCCTAAATATGTCAGCCTTTCGGGCCCGTACTTTGCTAGCCCCAGCATGAGACTTGAGGAAACAATCCGCGAGCATTTCAAAGGAGTCTATAGAATGCTCGGGTAACCGCGAATACCACGTCAAAGCCCCCTTCGTGAGGGTTTCTCCAAATTTCTTCAGCAGCACAAATTCAATTTTGTGAGGAGCTAAATCATTTTCCTTTATCATTGTTGTGTAGGTGGTAATATGCTCCTGGGCGTCCGAAGTTCCATCATGCTTTGGCATTTCAGGTATTTTGAACCGCTACGGGATTAAATTTGGTGCCGCACCTGGCTTGTACGACAATTGAGTATACTTTTTCGAGTCTGGACCTTTCAGCACTGGTGGCGCGCCCCAGATCTGGTCCATGCGGGCGTTTACTTCCCTCATGAACCATAAAAGTTCATTCTTGAAAGGATCATTCTCGTTGTTGAGGCCGGATCCATTTTCCCCTGCCCCATCGGAGCCAATTTCACCCATGGAAGTGTTGTTGTCGACCCTCTGCGTCGTTTGATTTGTGGGACCCTATGAGGAATCAGATCACGTCTGTTTGCCTTATTTGAGGTTCCCGACAACGCCTGCTTCAATTCCATCATAACCTTACCCTGTTGCGTGAGATGACCTAGAATGATCGCCTGTTGCTCTTGCAAGACCCTTACCGCGTCGCAACATATTCCTCATCAGCATCATCGGGAGTGGTCTCTCAAACATATCATGGATATTGCCGGTCATGCACCGGTATAGCGTCATTCCTCTTATTATGGGTCACTAATTGAGTCCTCGAAATGAGGCTGATCCCCTCGAATCTCGGCGTTGTGCATGTCGTTAACAGTGTTATCTGCCATTTCTTATGATTTTTTCTAAGACAAAATAATCAAAACATGTTCGTGTAAAAGGCAAGGATCAATTTAATTACACGGCTGTCTAGGCCTCATGGTGGGCGCTAAACTGTTTACTCGTAAAACGGTACAGTTAAATTTATTTGTGATTTCTAAACAAGTGAATAATTTGATCCTGAAATAATATAATAATCAAAGAATTATACAATACTTAGCCTTAGGATATAGATGAAATATCAGAAATAACAGTTCCGGGAACAGGATTTCTAGGCGCAACAACAGTGAAATCAAAAGAACCAGAAAATAAGATTGTATTGAGCTTTGTATAGAATGTAGTGTCAGTTTTCTAGAAAATTCCTCCCCTAACAATGATATCTGAGCTCACTATTTATAGCTATGAAGGAGGTCCTATATCGTGCCCTTATTTAATGTCAATTATGAGGGACATTGATGTAGATGTAACAGTGAACATAAATGCCAAATTCCTTGTAACGGCTAATTACTCTTAATGCCATGAAATATTCTTTTTTAAATGCTGCCGGGCGAAGAGAATTTATCACATTTTTATGTGCGTTGTTCTTTCCAGCGACAAACGAAACAGTTGCCTTCGGTCTTTGGCTATCCCCGTCTTGGGTTCCACGTGTCCCTTTTTGGACGGCCATGTTTCATAGCATATTTTACCCTATACATATACTATCTGAATAATTTACTATTTTTTTACATCTGCACCCTTGTATATACTGATTGATAAAAATTTACACGCACTAGTTGTTTACAATAAATCAACTGAAATATGATATGTGTTTACAGTTTGCACATTTACTTCTATTGCTTAACCATGGTTGTTAATGCATATTTTACTTCATTAAACTACTTAACCATGATAAGTTGAATTGATTTGGTGTAAGTATACTGATAGGATAAGTATTTATTGATCTGATACTCCATTGTATGGAAATCGTAGGAAGAGCAAGTAAGATGGTTGGGAGTAGAGATGGTAAACTCGTATTTGGTCATATGTTCAGCAAAGATAAATATGGCACACGTTCTACACTTTTATCTTAAAATTTTAATTTTATCCTTCATGATATGGTGTTATAAAAATGATATGACATTCGAAAAAGGTAACTTCCACGGATAGCAGACTCCATTTCCATGAAAAAGAATAATCAAACCAACCCAATTGGCCGATTAAACTAAGACATTTTATCGGCCACAAAGCAAAGACGAACGAACACAATCCCGGTTGTATGGGGTAAAATACATGAACGACAACTAAATACTCGACAAGTTAACACGTGGAAATAGCTGGCACTAGTTACGAATTTGTGATCGGTGCTGAATAACTTTCGAAGGTATTGGAACCGAGGATGAAGATCTGAAAGGAAGATATATGTTGGAAATGACAACATTCAATGAGCAGCTATTACAAAACATATTTGCATTAATACCCGACTGTTATGCAGCCATCAAGAGAGGTTTTATTCATATTAAAGAAGAGCTTGACTTGGAGATCTTGTCTCCTTGAATTTAGATATAAATAGAAGAATTTGTATTCATTGTTAGACACGAAACATCTATACGCAAAAAAGGCAAAACCTGCTCTTATTCTATTAACAATATTCTCTCTTTCTGTCTACATATTGCTCTTGTTATTGCTTCCGGGGAAGCTTATCCCACAGTCAGACTTGTATTTTCTTCAAGTTTGTTTAATCGATTTATTTCTGTTCTTAGCTATTTTATATTCTTGGATCAAATTAATTCACGTATCTATAAACCACGTTAAAAATTCAACTGTACTATTTTACAACGCCCACCGTGGGGTATAGACAATTGTGTTATTATTTTGATCCATTCATCTATTATTAACGCATTTTGATGTTTTTCTTTAGTCAAAGTAAAATCAGATATCGTAGCTAACGATGTGAACAACTCTTTCAATGTTGGAACAAATAACGAGCTTGAGGATATGTTCCAGCGTGATGATTCAACCAGTGAAACTCACAACAAAGGAGATGAGACAACTCTTGTTCGCAAAGAACAGAATCCTCGGCATGTGAGAAGTCCAACTCCTGATGATATGGATGACGAACCTGTTGCTGAAATGGTAAAAATTTTGAGAGCGCAACAAAGGAAAATCATGAATCATCTCTCAAGACAAGACCAGATAATGACGGAGCTCCAACAAGCACCTTTGTTTGTCTCCAATAATTCCAATGAAGGAGTTTGAACTCCTCCTAGTGTGCCTCCAAATCAAACAACGCAAAGAACTGGTAATGTTGCTTCGAGAGAGGAGTTGAATTTTAATAAAAATCATGCAGATGGTGCAGGTAGTGGATCTGGGAACAACAAAAATGCAAAAGATCCCTTTAGAACGGAGCTCATATGATTCATGAAGGTAATGAATATCGGATGGATCAAAATGCTAAAGAATTCCACGCTCGGATGGATCAGATCCTGGGAGCACCACTAATATTGAAGCGGTTGTATTCGAAGACGTATATGCAGTTAACAAAGTACAACCTCGGAGTTGATTCCGAAAAAGATTCAAGATGCCCGATATTCCGAAGTATGATGGAACTTCGGATCCACAAGAGCATATCAAAACTTATATAACGATTGTAAAGTAAAAATTTGGCACCACATGATATCGAATTTGTCCTGCTGAAGAAATTCGGCGAAACTCTAACGAAGGAAGCTCTAATATGGTGTTCTCTTTTACCTGAGCATTCGATTGACTTTTTTGAAATGCTTGTCGATTCCTTTATTAAAGTTCATACTGAGGAGAGGAAAGACCAAGATAGAAAAGCAAATCTATTCAGAATCACTCAAGGAGAATCTAAATTATTACGGGAGTTTGTAATCTGATTTCAAAAGGAGAGGATGATGTTGCCGGCAGTACCAGATGAGTGGGCAGCTGAAGTATTCACTAAAAGCCTCATCCATTGAGTTTCAATGCCTCCAGGAAATTGAAGGAAAGCTTGTTGGGGTTTCGGGCAACTATATGAGCAGATGTCCATAATCGTTATGAATCAACAATTAGAATTGAAGATGATCAACCGAGATTTTCCGTGTCATCCAAGGTTCGCAATCGCGATCGGAATTAGGAGAAGTTTAGAAGTGATTTTGATGCAGATCGAAGGTCTTCCAAGAATCATAACAGGCCGTATAAAAGAGCTTAAAGGAGAGGAGTCAAAGGTTTGCAGTCTTCAGAAAGGTTTGATATAAGGATGGATTGTGGTTAGAGTAGCAGAGCTTTGCAGGAGAAAGAACCATCGGGGTCCTAGGATTCAGCATATCCCCGGTTGTCAAATTACAATTTTTATATTAGTTTGGTAGAACTGGTTTCAACTATCAGAAACATCAAGGAGACAAGATTTCCGAAACCAATTCGGTCAGATCCTACCTAGTCAAAGGGATCCTAATCTATAGTGTAAATTTTAAGGAACGGATGGCCACAAGACTGGGGATTACCGACATTTTCATGAAGAGATTGCAGCATTATTGAAGAATGGTCATCTTAGAGAATTTCTGAGTGACCGGGCCAAGATCAATTATGAGATAAATCAAGATGCTATAGAGCCAGCCAAACCGGCCGCCGGATCACCCCGTTTTAACATAAAACATGATTTTTGGAGGAGTTGAAGTAAATGAGGTGACGTTTTCAGTAGCAAAGAAGACAAAGATATCAGTAACTCATAGCAAGACAATCCGAGAAGCAATAGAAGATGATGGAATTACCTTCGTAGACGAAGACGCTGATGATCTTACTTACCACACAACGACGCTCTGGTAATATCACTTAACGTTTTAGATTTTAGAATTAAATTTGTGTTGGTTGATCCAGGTAGTTCAGCCAATATCATTCAGTTGAGAGTTCTGGAACAAGCAAAGTCAATTAGAAATATAGTTCCGATAATAAAGCTTATGGCCGGGTTCAACCTAAAAAGTGTAGCAACTCGAGGGGAGATTTTACTTCCCACACATGCCGAAGGCGTAACGAAGACCACTTTGTTAGAGGTGGTGGATGGCGATATGAGATACAACGTGATCTTTAATAGGCCATGGATTCATGAGATGAGGGTTGTGCCATCGACTTATCATCGGCTGCTGAAGTTCCCTACACCAGATGGGATCAAGCAGATTAAAAGTGATCAACCTGCCGTGAGGGAAATAAATGCAGTCACTTTATCCAGCAGCAAGGCGGAGGGAACAAGCAAATAGAAACTAAAGGAACTTATATCTGTTGCCCTTCCAGATCTGGTAGATGGTGTTGGAGAGAGGAGACATCGGATAATTATCAGATGCCGGATGAAGCAGATGCTACAAAGTTGACCGCAGAGGAACTGGAATAAATCACTTTATTCCCAGAGTTCCCGGATAAAAAGGTTTACCTGGGAACGAGACGCCCCGTACTTGGGCTTAATTATTGAGATCTTAAAAGCTAACTTTGATCACTTTGCATGGTCTCATTCTGATATGACAGGTATTCCACTAGATGTGGTTGTCCACAAGTTAAGTTTGGACCCCAATTTTTCGCTAGTGAAGCAAAAGAAAGGACCAATAGTTGAGATCAGGAACATGTTCGTTAAAGAGGAGGTAATCGGTTATTAAATATAGGTTCAATTCGTGAGGTGAATTATCCTGATTGGCTAGCTAACATAGTGGTTATTCCTAAAAAGATTAATAAATTTAGAATGTGTATAGATTATAAAGATTAAGACATTCCCTAAAGATTCTTTCCCGTTGCCAAACATTGACCAAATGATCGATGCTATGGCTGGACATAAATTGATGAGTTTTCTTGATGCGTATTCCGGGTATAATCAAATTAGGATGCACCCGTAGGATCAAGAAAAAACCTCATTCATCACAAATTTTGGCACTTATTGCTACAATTTGATGCCTTTCAGGCTTAAGAATGACAGGGCCACTTATCAGAGGCTTGTTAATAAGATTTTCGGACGTCAAATTGGTAAATGTATGGAATTTTATACTGATGATATGTTGGTTAAGTCTCTTAGTGAAGGAAGTCATTTGACTTATTTACAAGAGAAATTCGATATTTTGAAAAAATACAATATGAAGCTCAACCCAGAAAAATGCGCTTTTAGAGTTGGGTCCGGAAAGTTTCTTGGCTTCTTGGTTTTTCAAAGAAATTGAAGTGAATCTCGACAAGATTAAGGCCATAGAGGATATCCCTGACCAATCGACATGAGTGAAGGAGGTGCAAAGATTGATCGGCAGGTTGGCGGCCCTTAGCAGATTCATATCAAGATCATCGAAAAGATGTCACTATTTCTTCACTTTTGAAAAAGAAGAACGATTTCATGTGGACTGCGGAATGCCAGCAAGCATTGAAAGACCTAATAAGGTACTTGTCCAATCCTCTTCTAATGTCCAAACAGAAGGAGGGTGAACAATTATTAATTTATTTAGCGGTTCCGGAAGTTGCGGTGAGTGCATTCTTGGTTCAGGAGGATAAAGGTACGCAATTCCCTATTTATTATGTTAGTAAAATACTTTCGGGAGTGGAGACACGTTATCTGCACTTGGAAAAGTTGGCTCTAGCTCTCTTAGTTGCCTCTCGAAAGCTTAGACCCTACTTTCAACATCACCCAATAACCGTTGTGATGACTTTTCTCTTGAGGAATGTCCTTCATAAACTTGAATTATCGTGTCGATTGGCTAAATAGACGGTGGAAATAAGTGAATTTGATATGGACTATAAACCTCAAACAGCTATCAAGTCAGAAGTTTTGGCCGACTTTGTGGCTGATTTTAGTCCGGGAATGATGCCTCTAGCTGCTAAAGAAGTAGTTCTAGTGTCGGGAACCATCTCCGGTGTATGGACCTTATTTACCGATGGAGCCTCCAATGTAAAAGGGTCCGATCTCGGGATACTACTAATCACTCCTTTGTGAGAGACCCTAAGACAGGCCATTAGAAGTGTTCCTTTGACTAACAATGAAGCCAAGTATGAGGCTTTGTTTGCAAGACTTGAATTAGCCTGAGGACTAGGCTCCGAGGTGATTGAGATAAAGTGTGACTCCCAGCTGGTAGTGAATGAGATATACGGAATCTTTGACACCAAAGAGGAGCACATGCAACAGTACTTGCCTAAAGTTCAACTTTTTCTTTCCCGGTTCAGGGAATGGTCGGTAATTCACATCCCGAGGGAAGAGAATTTGGAGCCATACACATTGGCATTTTTAAGGTTGTCCACGAAAATTAAAGGAGCCGACTCCGGTGCAGTTACTCAACTGTTACACTCAGTATTGAATGTGGATGAGTATTGCAAAACTAACTAGACCAGCTTAATCTGGATTGGAGTAATGAGTTTATAGAATATTTAAGGCATGGAAAATTATCTGAAGATCCTAAAGCCTCCCGGGCGCTACGAACTAAAGTTGCTCGTTATTGCCTTGTTGATGGTCAACAATACCGAAGGTATTTTCAAGGACCATTGCTCGATGTTTAGGAACATCAGAGGCTGATTATGTGATGAGAGAAATTCATGAAAGGGTTTATGGAAATTATTTCGGTGCAGGCTCATTGGTTCTTAAATTGATAAGGGCTGGTTACTATTGGTCCCAGATGGAACATGATGCCAAGGAATTTGTACAAAAATGTGATAAGTGTTAGCTTCATGCGCAGTTACTGCATTGGCCGGCAGAGCTTCTGTATTTGGTGGTGTCACCGTGGCCATTCATGAAATATGGGATGGACATAGTTGGTCCTTTACCTCAAGGGCCCGGCAGGTAAAATTCCTTTTAGTTTTAACAGACTATTTCACTAAATGGGTTAAAGCAGTGTTTACAAAAAGATTAGAGAGCGAGAAGTGACTGATTTCATTTGGGATCATATCATTTGTCGGTTAGGAGTATCAAAAGAAATTACTTGTGACAATGTGCCACAATTTATAGGTTCCAACGTAACAAAGTTTCTGGAAGGATTGAAGATCAAAAGGAACACCTTTTCCATATCATCCGAGTAATAATGGACGGGCATATCAAGAAACGAGAGTGTATGGGCATATCGAATAACGATGAAGTCAAGCATGGGAGAAATACCCTCATTTCCCTTGTGTAAGGCGCGGAAGTTTTGATTCCGGTGGAGATTGGGGAACCGACCATAAGGTACTCCCGGGCAAATGAGGAGGCGAATAATGAAGCAATGCTGATTAAGCTGAATTTGCTTGAAGAGCATCGGAATTAGCATATGTGAGGATGATGGCACAAAAGCAAAGGATGGAAAGATATTATAACCGCAGAGCTAATCTTCATCATTTCAAAGTCGGAGATTTGGTTTTGCGGAAAGTGACTCAAAATACCCAAGAGGTTAATGCTGGAAAGTTAGGACCAACATGGGATGAACCTTACCGAATTTCAGCTATCATCGGTAAAGGTTCATATTAGTTGGAAAATCTAGATGGAGTAAAATTACCAAGCAATTGGAACATGACTCACATCAAAAGGTATTATTACTAAAGATGATTATTGATACTTGAAAGTTTGTGTTGCACTCTTTTTTCCTACGTCTAGTTTTTGTATCAATCGCATTTTTTGGCAAGGTTTTTAATGAGGCAGCAACATAAACCATACTATGAAGAAGGATCATCAACGATATCAAGAACTTCTATGTTCGATTTATCATACTTAACATCCCAACATTAGGGGAGAAACTATTATATATCATAGCACTAAAAGTGTCATGAAGGAGACTGTTATAATTGAAAGTTGTATCTTATCAGGACCGGGGACTATATGATCAGTCCCGTAGAAATAAGTAGTACAAGTTAGCCACATATACTGGTAGATGTTTTTACATAAGCAAAGTTTTGCTCATGTAAATGTACTTTTAGAAATGCAAGGAATAAATCAAAGTCCTTTTATTTTTATCTTATTTCTTGTCCAAGTGATATGTTAAGATCTTTTTTCATTTGAAAGTTGGTTAAACATAAAATGTTTGTACCAGAATAAATAGGAGTCGTCTTCTTCAATAGCACCATAAATATAAGGGACCTCTCTTATGAAACCCTCATAGTTAAAAGATAAACACTGGAAATATGAATGCCCGGGATTAAAGTTATCAGATGTAAAATATTTTTGAACTTTATCAAATAAAAAAATGTTCTGCATAGAAATTAAGCAAAAATTGTCTTTTATTTCTTAAAATGTCAAACTCAATAGAATATATATATATATATATATATATACACACACACAAACACAAACACACACACACACACACACACACACACATTAGTTGGTTTTGTCGGCGGAGTTCGGAGGAGGAGAAGCCTCTGCTACATCTTTAAAAGATGAAGGTTGTTCCGCATCTGGTTCAGTAGCTTCATCCTTGTCTCTATCTTCTTCTTCAATTTCCTCTTCGATTCCCGAGGTCTCAGAACTTGTGCTTGAGGAGCTTTAATGTCACGACCCATATCCACATGACCGACATCCTGTGCACTATCCGATCCTAGCGAACCAACCTGTGTGATGCACCCAAACCATATGCATGAAAATCTATTTAACTGCAGAAGCTCTTTGAAAAACATATATATTTTCAAGTTAAACGATGGAAAGTTTTCCAATTCAGAATCGTACATGAAGTCTTTCATAATAATGACAATGAGACTAAGTAAAATAAATATATTTTTATGTATGTCGTGTTCAACCCCATTACTATAACATTTCACGACTATCTATGTAGCCTCGATACCAAAGGATATAACTAAGCACTTGGGCTAATGCCTGACTAACATAAATTAAGAAAATAACATGATAGCTACCATGAAAAGGTGTGGTGCCTCATCATATACCTCAGGAAGAGAGTCATCCTAGTCATGTCCGCATGCCACGTATCATACCTCACCCTGAAACATGTAAGTAAGTGGGGCCCTAGAGGGGGGCCCTAAGGGCTGAATACACCATAGCGAAACTCAATAAGTGTCATAGACTCTCTCTAACTCAAATTCCTGGGACAAGATTTTACGAAAATTATGCAACTATTATTTGATATAAAGTGATAAATAATTATATAAATCATGCTCTTTATTATTTCAAATGAAAAGACAAGTGAAGTATGAACCATGATAGGAGAACATTTATATCAATCCAAGATTTTGAATAAAAATCATACAAAACCATTTCAATTTCATTAAATCATTGAAATCACTTTCGGCTCCTTAGGCCTAAACATAAGAAATTCTTCTTTATCTTTCACCGGAAGTACTATACTGACACCGACATAATAAACAACCACTAGGTGACCATCCTAGAAACAATATTTGACCCTACTTGTTTGGACGACTTCCCGTAGTGCCGTACGAGTTGACTTAATCTCACTACTTTAATTAATGATCATTTGCTCTGTCAATGGGGACTTCATCCCACAAACCTCGGCTTAGCCTTGGAATGCGTCCCTACACTGGTACGTGTAGTTTCATGGTAACGAACTTAATATTCGAACCAATCTCGGTCATCTCCACTAGTAACTCCTAAAATATTTGAATATCAAGAATAAATTCATAGCATAATTGCCTCAAGTGATCTATTTTTATCAAACCATGATTTTCATTGCCAATCCAAACCATTTGAACAAAATCAAATGAATGACCTTTTTAGTGCTTCCTTTGTTGAAAGACAAACCTTTTTTCATGAAAACATATCTTTAGCACTCAAGCATTTTATACTCTTACCAACAAATAAGTTTTAGTAAAAGTTATAACATTTTCCTTAAGTGTCATCTTGCAAATAAGTTTTTACAAAATAAGATTTTTATCATCACATGACACTTCAAAATCAACAAACTTAGAAACACATGGTGGCATCTTTCCCGTTTGTCCCCGCAAGTATGGATGCACATTAATAAGTAATATCATTTATTAATAAATCATAACTTTATGGAGAATCCCTCAATAAGAGTAGGTCATAATCAACTTACCTCAACCTTCAAGCTTCAAAAATACTACAATTCTCCAATTGATTAAAATTCTCAAATAGCTCCCACAATTCGGCAACAAGCCTTCAACCGTCCCAAATTATCCAATAGGTTCACCCATAAGCCTATTCAATTCCATTCTTATAATTTAATACTCATTTGGAGTCATTAATGATACTACGTTAATTACCCAACATCATCAAGTCACTATTCATTGTCTTCTCCAATAAAACCCTAGGTTCAAGAACACCCATTTCAAGAACTAGTATTGTATCTTATCCAAATGGTGATTCTCGATTCAACTACTTCATCAATTAAGTTATCAAGTCTATCGGAATAATTAAAAACTCAAGACATCCATTTATATCAATTCATCACTATTCATCTTCTTTTTTGCTCAAATATCATTTTCAAGACCCAACCTTAGGATTCATACAATATCCCGTTACAACTTCAAATAAAACTCATAAACATGCTACCCATACTTCAATATATCATATAAGTAAAGCATTAGTGAAGGAATTACCTCTTGGTGGAAGAATCGCATTTTTCCTCTTTTTGGTGTCCTTGAAGATTCAATACGTTTCCTATGGATTTTGATCCATAAATGATGTTAAAGCTAATATTAAATGGTGTTATGTAGCCATAAATACAACTTAAACACTTACATTTAAGTGTATTTATGAGGGATGTTCTCCTCCTTCTCTCTAGAATCAAGACCTAGCTCAAAAATGAAATTTCATTCTCTCTCCCCGAAACGGCCGTTTTTTTATAATTTTGATTACATGTGTAGCTACACCCTCCTCCAGCATAGCTATGCTCACTTCCTCTTCAGCTCCCCTTCCTTTGACAAGCTTGCTGGAATCAGCTACGCTCAAGGCAGCATAGCTACACACAGCTCGAGTAGCTACATGGCTGCTGTGTTACCTTTTAGTAAAAAGATCATAACTTCTTTTAGCAATATCCATATGACGAGCAGTTTGAAGCATTGAAAACTAGACTCATAAACCTTTAATTTGACAGGTCGTACACCACATAAATTTTTATATACTGCGAGTTATGCTTGTCCAAAGTTGTGTATTGTGCATAACAAGTGCAAAACACAACGCAAGATTAATGCTTGCTAGCCAAAGATAGTATAGATTAATGATCGTCTCCACAGGGATTGGATTTAAACAATGCTCAAGTAATTTCTAGCTTAACACTATTCAGGATGATCAAAACATGATTTGTAATTGTTAACAACTACGATTAACTACTTGAGCCAAGCAATTGATGATTGACTGCAACAAACTAGAGATTAGCAAAGTCGGTTTCTTATCAATGTGAGGGACAAGGGTTTTGACGTATAGGTGCAAGATTTTTATTCTGGATATGAAACTATTATATTTCACTCTTGGGGTTCTATCGATTCTCACGAATTCAATAGGTGATCGGCTTATGCTTCGGATTCAGACTCCTCTCTCAATTAAATCTAAATCTTTCAAAATAAACTAATATAAAGTGCAATGAAACTTGCAAGAATCTATTAGTAAGAATGGTTTGAAAGAAACTTCTCTCGAAATTTATCAATATTAATTTAAGAGGTAGATCACAAAGCTCTTTCGATTACTTTAAAGAAGTACCATATAAATCAAGGCATGCATTGCAACAATATTCAATATTATGCTCCTCTTCCGATTAAACAAGATAATGAATAAAATCACAACTAGAATTAAAGCTTTTGCAATATATTCAAGCAATTAAGCAGTAATCAAATCCATAAATAATAACCAAGTCACCAAATTACGTCAAACCTAAGGTAAACTACTCCATAATTATGGAAAAATTATCACAAAAAGAGTTAAATAATAAGAAAGCATCAATTTAACTTTACAATCCAAACTCCCATATTGAACTGACAGAAAGATAATGAAATTCCGTGTCTTGTAGCCTCCAATGCTCTTCCAAAGCTTCCAAGGTCAAAAGTCCCTTCAAAAACGTCTTTTTGGTGTATTTATACCATGTAGAAGTGGGGCGAAATTACCTTTTCCAAGCCGAAACAGGAAAGTACTCTGAGAAAATCACACGCGCGCGCCGCCTCATGTGCCACCCAATGCGAGGCGCTAGTGGGAAAGTTCAGAGAGCAACTTCTAACGGGCAGCAGCACAAAAGCACGGCCGCGCCCCTCCATGCGGCGACTGTGCAAGTTTTACAGAGTAACTTGTTTCCTTCGATTTTTGATATCCAGAATTGGCTCCCGACCCCCAAACGCGATCCTGATTTAATCCCTTGGGCTTTTACTCAAACTTCAAAGCTCCAACTTGTTCGATTTAGCTCCCGATTATCTTTTTAACTCGGAATCACCTCTTGAAAAGGCATAAAACACTCAATAAGTATAATTCACTAACATTTAAAGTTAAGAACAAGTAAAATGCAGTAATTTGAGTGAAAGTTATGACTAAAATATGGGATTCTAGCCTGCCATCAACACCCCACACTCAAACCATTGCTCGTCCTCGTGCAATCAAAATGCACTTCACATAGAGACGACCTTCTTAACAGACAATTTCCCTAATGCATCATGCTAAGAATACATAAAATAGACTAAGAACCATATCATAACATCCTAGCCTCAAGACTCGACTCAAAAGTGCCACGCGTTTTTCACAACCTTCTCACTTACTCTAACTTAGAGGTCAAAGACTTTACCGTACCTTCACAAATCATGTGCCCGCACACAAATAATAGAGAGTAGTTCCACACACAATAAAATTCAATAACAAATAGGAACTCATGATAGATAGAATTAACTCACTCTCAGAAATAAAATTCATGCGGCACAGAAGACATGTCATAGGCTTGCCCGTAGTTTAATACTCTACTAATTGAGCTCATTTAGTCAAGGATCAAGTAGGACTTTATTTTGGTTGTAATATAGCTGCGGAACGGGTAAAATACATATGGATGTAGTGGCTATACCTCCCTGAGCACTTTAATACATACAATTTGATAATTTAAACCCCACACTTATTTTGAACCAAATCAGCTTTTACAATATTGAGCTCCACATATCTTTAAGCACAAACAAGACGAGAACTATCACTAGCAAGTAATCAATTTTTTCTCTTTTCTACTACATACCCACTTTTTTTTTTCTTTCTTATTTTCTAAGTTCTAATTGATTTTTTTTCTCTTTTATTTTTCCAATTCCTTACCTGTGGCTCTTATAATTTTTCAAAAGATGCACCTTTCTCCTTTTTTAATAGTTCCACTCAAAAACCTAACCATACCTTCACTTAGCTTTTACAAGCTCAAGTGTTCACGAGAGGTAAAAGGTTCAAACAGATAGACAATTCAAACAATGGGGTCAAGCTTATAGTGTGGTTTCCAAGAAATAGAAATACAAGATCAACGGGGCTAACTAAGATATCCATTGACTGAATAAGACTACTATTTCTCTTTGCTAACACACGGGACAAGTTCTAGACATCAATGACATGCACAGAATATCAACAAAATCTTACAAACACATTGGCACATAATTCACTCAGGATTGGAACTATCCCGACTCTTTAGTTAAAGCAGTTAAGCCAAGTCACAATCAATCAATTTAAGGCACTTATATATGAGTAAAGAGCTGAGCCTAGGCATCACAAATAAGGGACTCACTACTCTCAAGGCTCAACAACATCAAGAACAGTCATCTCCATTTAATACATAGCACAAGATTTCATTATTCCTAAAATAGAAAACTAACTACACCTGGTTCTAACAAAACCCTTGAAAAAGAACCGCGACACAAAAAAAAATCAAGGGGAAATTGTTACACTACATAAGCAAATAAACCAAAATAAACGGCTAAAAAGTTTTTCTTCGACTTTAATCCTTCAAGAAGACAGCCGAGAAAATCCATCGTCGAGAAAAATCAAATTGTTTTTTCAATCACAAGAAACGAAAACAAACATACATATACATATTTACATCCCCACCCCCACACTTTAAATTGTGGCATGTTCCCATGACACACAATTAAAAAGCAAGAAGTAAAAGAAACTTTCCTCATTCATCTAGTCGGGGTCTAAATCAAAGTCGGGATCTCATTTGCACGCCCGACCCAGTGACACATCCAATCTGAGAGCTTCTTTTTAGCCTTCTTTGGGTACCCCCCACACTTATTCATTTGACTCTCTCCAAGTTTCTCCTTTAGGGCCCCCTCTTCTCCTTCTATCTTGAAGATCAGCCTTTCTTCCCTCCACTCTGAGCATGAGCTGCCTTTCCTAAATATCCAAAATTACTCTACCTGTAGCCAAGAAGGGTTTTCCCCAAAGGGATCTCCCTATTCTCCTCCATGTTCACCATAATGAAGTCCATAGAAAACACAAATTTGTCCATCCGAACCAGCATATCTTCCACTACTCCTTCAGGTATGATTGTGGTATAATCCACCAGCTGCAACGACACAGGTATCTGACCTGATTTCTCCGATCTCTCCCTCTAAATTCCTGAAAATAGACAAAGGAATAAGATTAATAAAAGAACCTGAATCACACAAAGATTTTTTAAATTTATACTTCCTAAAGAGCAAGGTATAGTAAAACTCCCTGGATCTCCACACTTTTGAGGGAGCTTATTTTGCAAAATGGCACTACAATACTCTGTGAGCCTGACCACCGATGTTTGTTCCACTTTCCGCTTTTTGGACAATATCTCCTTCAAAAATTTCGCATAAAATGGCATCTGTGAAAGCAACTTTATGAAAGGTATATTCACATGCACCTGTTTGAGCACTTCTAGAAAGCACCCGCATTATTTGTCCAGCTTTTCTCTTCTTTGCCTCTGGGGGAATGGTAGAACAGGCATGTATTTTCTCTCCTCAGTCTCCTCATTCATTCTTTGTTTGTCTTTCTTTTTCCTTGTTGGAACTTCAGATTTATTCTTCTCTTTCAGATCATCCTTTTGCTTTGCCCTCACTTTATTCTGAACTTGATTTTCCCTCAAAGACACTGCATTTATTATTTCCTTTGAATTCCTTTAGGTATCCACAGGGAGAGTTCCTGGAAACCTCTCGAACAACAGACGAGCAATCTGCCCCACTTGCCTCTCTAATTTTCGAATAGCTGCACCATGAGTTTCAAGTCTCTCATCTGTCTTAATAATGAATGCCTTCATTAAATCTTCCATGCTAGACTGATTAGAATGTGGAGGTCGGTATTGCTGCCTCTGCTGATTCTGAAACCCTGGAGCTCCTTGTCCCTGGGGTTTCGGATTATTCTGCTGCCATGAGTTCAGGCTACCACTTGGTGAACTCCAAGAAAAGCATGGATGCCTTTGTCCCATAGAGTTAAAATTATTAACACTCTGATAGTGGCCTCTGTCAAAGCTTCCCACAGCATTTACCACTTCATCTGCAGCTGAGGCCTGACACTCATGTGTTGGATGACCCATTCCACATAAATCACTAACAAATGATGGCTGGCTCTGGACCTTGGCTAAGGTCAACTTTCTTATCTCTTTGGCCATGGCATCTAGCTGGGCTTGCACTGATGTGCTGGAATCTACTTGATGAAACCCAGCTGATTTTCTTCTATCATTACTCTCAGCAGGACACTGGTTAGCATATTCAAAGAGCTCATCAAGAATTGCCACAATCTCCTCAGGAGTCTTCTTCGTTAAAGGACCTCCAACTGCAGTGTTCAAAGTTCGTCGTGAGGGAGGTGTCAGTCCATCCCAAAAGTCTTGGAGTTGCATCCACGATTCAATTCCATTATGCTGACACTTTCTTACTATCTCCTTGAATCTTTCCCAGGCCTCAAAAACTGTTTCAGTGTCCCTCTAGCAAATGTTGTAAATTTCCCTTATGAATTTCACTGTTTTAGCAGCTGATAAGTATTTGTCAAGAAACTTTTTAGTCATATATTTCTATGTCCTAATCGACGCCGTTAGTAAGCTCCGAAGCCAGTGCTTCACATCATCCTTCAGTGAAAAGGAGAATACCCTTAAGTATACTACATCTTTTGACACTCCGTTATACTGGAGGGTGTTCATGATTTCCTCAAAATCCATCAAGTGAGAATTTGGATCTTCATTCACATTCCCTCTGAATACACAATTGTTCTGGATAGTTTGAAGCAAGCCTTGCTTCAACTCAAAATTATTCGCTACTACTGGTGGAGGTCTGACACTGGACAATCCCTAGTTGTAGACTGGTCTGGCATAATCACCAAATGCTCTACCAGGCCTGAGTACCGCATTCTCGATCTGGTCTTCAACCAGGTTCAATTTAAATTGAATCTTCGACTGCCATCATCGTCGACGGTCTCATCAGCAGCTCTAGGACTGCCTCAGCCGCTATTCGTGCAGCTTATTCTCTATTCTGTGCTGCCTCTCTTGTTGCTAAATCTACTTCGTCGTCACCATTCTTAGCCATATGTTCTGGGGTTGAAGGTTGCCTCAAGAATTTTCCGGTGAGTTCCTTCTTTTTCCTCAACTGTCGCAGACCTTTTTCCATCTCTGGATTTTATGGAATCAATTCCTTTGAAGAAGATTGATTCATACACCAGAGACGTCAATCTGTTGCCTGCACACGGAAGAGGAAACTCGTGAATAATAAAATAAAATAACTTCCTAAATTAGTACCAAAAACTAATTTGAACACTATTGATTACCAATCCCCGGCAACGGCGCCAAAATTTGACGACCGCAAAACAAAATACAAGATTAATGATCGCTAGCCAAAGTTAGTATAGACTAATAATCATTTCCACAGTGATTGGATTTAAACAATGCTCAAGTAATTTCTAGCTTAACGCAATTTAGGATGATCAAAACATGATTTGTAATGGTTAACAACTATGATTAACTACTATAGCAAAGCAATTGACGATTGACTACAACAAACCAGAGATTAGCAAAGTCGGTTTCTTATCAATGTGAGGGACAAGGGTTTTGACGTGATAGGTGCAAGATTTTTATTCTGGATATGATACTATTATATTTCACTCTTGGGTTCTATCGATTCTCACGAATTCAATAGGTGATTAGCTTATGCTTCGGATTTAGACTCCTCTCTCGATTAAATCTAAATCTTTCAAATAAACTAATGTGAAGTGCGGTGAAACTTGCAAGAATATATTGGTAAGAATGGTCTAAGAGAAACTTCTCTCGAATATTTTTCAATCTTAATTTAAGAGGTAGATCATAAAGCTCTTTCGATTACTTTAAATAAGTATAAAAATAAATCAAGGCATGCGTTGCAACAACATTCAATTATGCTCCTCTTTTGATTAAACAAGATAATGAATAAAATCACAACTAGAATTAAAGCTCTTCCAATAAATTCAAGCAATTAAGCAGTAATCAATTCCATAAACAATGATCAAGTCACAAATCACGTCAAGCCCTAAGGTAAACTACTCTATAATTATGGAGGAAGTCATCACAAAAAGAGTTAAAGAATAAGAAAGCATCAATCTAACTTCACAATCCAAACTCCCCTATTGAATTGATGGAAAGATGATGAAATCTCGTGTCTTGTAGCCTCCAATGCTCTCCCAAAGCTTCCAAGGTCAAAAGTTCCTTCGGAAATAACGTTTTGGTATATTTATACCATGTAGAAGTGGGCCGCGGCAAAACTACCTTTTCCAAGTCAAAACAGGAAAGTACTCTAAGAAAATCACACACATGCACCGCCCCATGCGAGGCGCTAGTCGAAAAGTTAAGAGAGCAACTTCTGACGGGCAGCAGCACAAAGAGTCTTCTTGATCTTGGAGTTTGGCTTGAAGCTTCTTGATTTTGGACTGCAGTTGTTCATTTTCAGCCCTCACGATGCCATAGTTCTGGCAAAGGTTGGTATTTGTCCTTGCGTATTTGCGGTTCTGCTCATGACCTTTTTGAACCTTTATTCCATTCTAGCTCTCTTCTCCTCGTCAGCAGTAGCCTCCTCAGTTTTGAAATGTAAGATTGCTTCCAGATTATTGGTTTGTTCCATGGAAGCAGACTCACATTTCGATGCTACAGTCACAGCATCCTTTAGTTCAGCCCACTTGGCCTTCAACTTCTCCAGCTCTTTATGCAGTTGAGCGGCATCTCAGTTGTAAACTGTCTTTTCTTGCTCAAATTGCTCTAACCGGGCTTCAAGCTCGCCTATTGTAGCAAGTCTTGCTATAAACGTTGGGAGATGCTTAGCAAGTTGATCTCGTTCAACGGCAATCCGATCCCGTTCAGCAGCAAGTTCTTCTTTTAGCATGGATCATCTTTTGCAAGCCCTCGGAGGCAAGGAGGTTAGCCTGAAGAGTCAAATATTGAAGTTATTAAGGATTATGTCTAGCAAGAGAAAAACGGAAGAAATAAGTATAAGATGATACCTGAGAAGAGAAGTGCATGCTATTATTAATCAGGCATTCTGCAGAAAGGGCTTCCATCTTCCGCTGATCCTTGTTCGAAGCCAAAGGCTTCAAGTAGTTGGCAACTCCCACCGGCCCAGAGAGTAAGTGGCACTCATTTGAAACCAAAAGAATGACACTACGTTTACCATCAAGGTTTCGAATGTGTGCGGGGAAAGTGTTCTCGATATTTCCATGATCAGGTGACCGAGGAGATCGAACATCCTTCATTTGTTCAGCTGGGGATAAATGGTGGAGAGGCAAGAGCTTTTGGTGCTGTGGCTGGTGTTGAATAGGGGGTAGAGGAGTATTAGAGATAGAACTATTCTGATAGGAAGCAACAACAGGAGCCGGAAACGAGACTCAGCATTTTCAATGGTATCCATTTCCATGAAGAGTTCTTGAATTTCTCCCAGCTGAGCATCCAGTTGAGTAGGGGGAGATCTTTTTCCTCTTTTTTGAAGATAAATCACTTTGTCGTCATCCTCGATTTCATCTTCATCAAAGACCACTGTGGTTGGTTCATTTGGAGTTTCTTTTGCCTAAGGTGTAACAACCCGACCGGCTGTTTTGAGCAATTACACTTCGCTCAGTAGTTTGAGGGCATGGGTAGCTCCGTATGATATATTATGATTTTTGTGAATCATAGGTTTTGGTTTTTAGGTTATTCGGAAGTGATTTGGAAGAATGAATCTAATGTTTGAAGCTTTAAGTTGGAAGAGTTGACCAAGTTTGATTTTTTGCTAATTGACCTCGGAACAGAGTTTTGATGGTTTCGTTAGGACCAGATGGTGATTTTTGACTCAGGCATATGTGCAGATTTGCATTTGGATATTTCTAGAAGGTTTCGACACTAATTAGCGGAAGTTGAAAATTCGAACGTTTGGAAAGTTCATAAGTTTGACCGAGAGTTGACTTTGAAGATATCAGATTTGGATTGTGATTCCGGGAATTGGAATAGCTTCGTTATATCATTTGGACTTTTGTGCAAAGTTTGAGTCCATTCCGAGTTGATTTGATATGTTTCGGCGCGAGTTTCAGAAATTGAAAATTCAAAGTTTATTTAAGTTCGATTTGAGGTGTGATTCATCATTTGATGTTGTTATTCATTATTTGAGACCTCGAGTAGGTCCGTGTTATGTTATGGGACTTGTTGGTATAATGTTCGTACGGGGTCGCGAGGGGCTCGGGTGAGTTTCGGGGTAGTTTCAGACCATTTCTAGGCCATTTTTAACTGTTGGTATTTGGCTACAACAGTGTCCATCACGATCGCAGACATTGGATCGCATTCGTAAAGAACAAAATGGAAGAAATGGGTCTACAAATCGCGTTCGGGAGACAGATTCACGTTCGCGAAGAAGAAATTTATGTTGCACAAGGCTTTTGGAAGCTTATATCTTGCAATCTATAAGGAATTTGGAGATGATCCCAAAATGAAAGTTGTAGCCCTTGGTGTCTAATTTTCAGAAAGTCAAACTATTTTTTGGATTTTGTGAGTTTTGTTGGGTTCCGAGGTGCGGGCTCGGGTTTGACTTTTTGGTTGACTTTGGGCTTTTGATTAAAGATTCGACCTTTATCATTTGAAATTGTTTCCTTGGGCTTCATTTGATACATTTGAGTTACTTTTGGCTAGTTTTGAGTCGTCCAGAGGTCGTTACGCGCGAGATGGCATTTTTGGAGCATTGTTTGGCTTGCTCTGTATTGGATTTGGCTTGTTCGAGGTAAGTAACACTTCTAAACTTTGTTCTGAGGGTATGAAACCCCAAATTACGCGTTATGTGATTGATGTCGAGGTGACGCGCGTGTTAGGTGACGGGCATGTAGGCGTGTACCGTGTGAATTGTGATTTAGTCAATTCCATGGAACTGTGTAGCTATCTTATCTGAACATTTTTACTGAACTCTATGTGTTAGAGCACTCGAGCTGTAATTTATGGTAGAAATCATGTCTAGACTATATGTTTTTCATGTTAGGGCCCACTGAGGTCATTTCTGTTATTGAGTTATTTGTTTACACTGCAATTACGTACTCAGTCATACGCATTCCTTTGCATATCATATCTCAGTCTCTTTTACCATTTATTGATACATCACATCGTTATTTTGGGCTGATTTTTCATGACATTGTGAGCCCGAGAGACTGGAAAAATTGATGACTGAGTGAGCCCGAGGGCCTGATTGTGAGGATATTGATACTATAGCATGTGACTTGTCTATGCAGCACGTGAGTTGTCCGTGCTAATCCAAATATTGATACTATAGCACGTGAGTTGTCCGTGCAGTACGTGAGTTGTCCGTGCGGATCTAGATATTGATACTATAGCATGTGAATTATCCGTGCAGCACGTGAGTTGTCCGTGC
This sequence comes from Nicotiana obtusifolia, assembly GCA_002018475.1. Lineage (NCBI taxonomy): Eukaryota > Viridiplantae > Streptophyta > Magnoliopsida > Solanales > Solanaceae > Nicotiana > Nicotiana obtusifolia. Next base: position 38,752 of record MCJB01048608.1, on the reverse strand, counting down.
AGACCCAGATATTGATACTATGGCACGTGAGTTATCCGTGCGGATCAGGCTTTATTGATTCATACTAGGATTTGGCTTATTATAGCGCTTGGGCTAGATCGACCCCTGCGGAGTGTGCACATCCATAGTGGGCACACTGAGTGACTAAGTGTGTCGAGTGATTGAGCGTGATGAGTGGAAAGTGTGAGACTGTGAGATTGAGTACTCTGAGAGTGTGATTACATGAGTTCATCACTGAGATGCATTGTATTTGACATGTGTACTTGAGATACATGCATAGAGATGCATTTCCTTCTGCTACCCTGTTTTGGTGACATTCATGATTTCACTTATATATTGACATGTAGGCATAAAGATGTATTTTTCCTCATGCCATCTAAGATTTAAATATTTTACCTGTTGTTGAAAGTCTTTGGGAAAAATCACAGTTTTCTGATATACTCATATTTTGGAGATTTCGGTAAAAGATTTTGGTTTTACTATTATACTTGAAAAGCATGCCTATTTTTCCGTAACTGTGAACGAGCTGAGCATCGTATCTTTGAGTTATTTTTTGTACCTCTTTTATTATAATGTTATGAGTTATGGCATTGGTTATTGGAGTTGGACCCTGACCCTTGTCCCAGCTCGTCACTACTTTCAACCTAAGGTTAGATTTGTTACTTATTGAGTACATGGGGTCGGTTGTACTCATACTACACTTCTGCACCTTGCGTGCAGATGTTGGATGCTGATGTTGCTGCGTACCGTAATACAGAACCTCTAGGCGTAACCTTTCGCTTAATACTAGGCGAGACCTGGATCTGAAGATGTACCTGCGTTCAAGTTATGGCTATCACTTGTCCTTGGTAGCATTAGATTCGAGTTCTATTTATTTACATTTCAAACAGATGTTGTAATTATTTCAATTCAGTCTTGTAAAAATCTAAATCTTAGAAACTCATGATTTGTACTACCAGTCCTTGGGAAATACTTGCATAAAAGTAGTTGTACCGTCACTTCTTCTCTTAATCAATCTCATTAAGTTGGACAGTTGTTAATTGGCTTACCTAGCGGGTTGGGTTAGGTGCAATCACGATTAGTTGGATTTTGGGTCATGACAGAAAGCTTCTCTTGAGTCTCAGCTTTGGAGGTACGTCTTCTTTTTTATTTTTTCTTCTAGACGGGGGACTCAGGGAGGATGGGCCTTCACTGGAAGAAAGAGCGGCATCACGAGCCCTTTTCTGATCAGTGATTGCTTGAATTTGTTCTTGGCCTACTGTTGGGTCATGGAAAACCTTAACAACGGTAGAAGACCCCTTTGGAAGTCATGCGCATTATGAAAGGGAATCAGTAAATTTGTACTACGTCATGTTGGAGATGGAAAAGGGTAAAAAAGAAGTTTTATTTACCATGGTTCTTGGCCTTCCAATTGAATTTGGGTAAAATTTCTTTCCACTTACGGGAGTCTGGTGTGGAAACATCTAAAATCTTCTGAACCCATTGGGTCAGGTTTCGAACCGATGGTGGAACCCATCAGAAAAATAAGAGAAACAAAAATTAGCAAAAGAGAGAATATTCTTTAACACATAAGAAAAATGATAACTGAAAATCTCATGAGTAAAGTTCCAAGATTCAGGGGTAGAAGGTGCTGCAGCCGAAAGAATTTTCCTGGTGGCAATGACAGCAAACCTTTCCATCCAACCACGATCATTATCATCATTGACACTGGTAACGATGGCATAACGACTGCACTTGTTGAGTTTGATCATGCCGGCACGAAAATTCTCTAGGGAGTAAAGGTTGATCAAATGGGCAAGAGTTAGGGTTTCACCCGCCTAGGAGCACAATACCTGGAGGCAAGCCACTGTTACGCCATATTGACAGGCTTACCTGAGGCAAACAGATTTGGTATTTGTGGCAAAACTCTAAAATAATGGGATCGATTTCTTGGCCCATTCTTAGAGTAAAAGGGTACGTGTAAACATACATGAACCCTCATTTGCTAAAAGTGGCCCTTACCACTTTAGTAGGGGCTAAGATTTCAATATTTTTCTAGTCACAGTATTCCTTCACAATAAGGATACTAGCAGGACGAATGGAAGAAGGATATCTGCTGACAGGCTAATTTCTGTCATTTTTGGGGTTTAAAGGCTCCTTATGTACTTGAAGATCTATCTCAGAATTTAGTTGAGAGGAGATACTTGTGTTGGTAGTAGGAGCGCCGGCATCAGCTTCCTTGGTTTTATTCTTCTTAGAAGGGCCACCACCGATGCAAAGGCTAGAGTTTTCGGGGGCAGAATTAATAGAAGACATCGCGATGAAAAATTTGAGTAAGAAATTTTTACTAAGAAAAAGAGGTTTGCAGGAACGCTTTAAGGAAATTTGAAGAAGAGTTTGTAAAAGCGAAAGGTAAAATGATGAGAAATGGAGAAGTTTATAAGTGGCAGAATTCATGGTCATCTTTACCTAGAAAACTGGCAAAAATATTTTTCGAGTAACGAGATAACACGTGTTCGGCTCATTAAATGCAAAGAGACGTGCGTCTTTTCAAGTGTCAAAAACCGTTCAAGAATTTTTCCGCTAAGAAAAGAGGTCTAATTTACTTCCTGGTAACATAAATTTTTATCACCGGAAAGTAGACTATCTGTATGGGGTAAAATTGATGAATGACAGGTGGATGTTCTACGAGTTGACACGTAGAAATAGCTGGCACCGGTTACGAACATATGACCAATGCTGAATAAGTTTCGAAGGCATTGAAACCGGGGATAAAGATTTGAAAGGATGATATCGGTTGGAAAAGACAGCATTCAATGAACAGATGTTACGAAGAATCTTCGCATTAATACCCAACCGTTATGCAAGCATCAAGAGAGATTTTATTCATATTAAAGAAGAGCTTGATTTGGAATCTTGTCTTTATGAATTGAGCGATAAATAGAAGAACTTGGACATGAAACATCTGTATGCAAAAAAGGCAAAACCTGCTCTTATTCTATTAACAATATTTTCTCTTTCTGTTCTACATATTGCTCTTATTATTGCTTCCGAGAAAGGTCGTCCCACAGTCAGACTTGTATGTTCTTCAAGTTTATTTAATTAATTTATTTTTGTTCTTAGCTATTTTATATTCTTGGATCAAATTAATTCACGTCTTTATAAATCATGTTACAAATTCAATTATATCATTTTACGAATAAAGAGGTCTACTAATATACTAATTGATGAACCCACGAAATCGGGGAAAGTATATAATTTAGGATTGAGAAAGAAAGAGAGAACTCTTCTGGCATACGCTTTCATCTCGTGGCTTGTACTCATCAAGGAATGAAAGGTCTAGATTTATACACGTCTCACAGGCGGACACATCTACTGTCTAAGCTAGCTTTGTCTAGAAACACAGAGAGAATCACTATGGTAGAGAGAAAGGTCGGGAACTATTATGGAATGACTAATTTCCGCTAAAGAACCTTTTGATTCGCAAACTTACACTAACTTTACCTTAAAGAGTTTCGCGTCATTGATAATTGCAAGCGCACAACGAAGTATGGTGAGGTAAATGTGATTTTTTCCTGTTTAACAAATTATCCTGTTTAAGACACCTAGCTATACCATAGAAGGCAACTCGTCAATATTAACCACTAGCAAAATCATAAAACTCAAAAAAAAAAAAAGGTAGTAGCATCTCCAAATCACGTACGTAACAAATTATGCTTCCTTATTCCCAAGGTAAATTGTGAAGGTTCCTCTAGTTTTTGATAATTGTGATATTTAGCATTTTCCCCATAATGAGAGAGAAAATAAACTCCAACAAAGCATGGTAAGATAAATGTGATTTTTTCATTTTTAATCAGACGTCTCAAATTTTAATCCTGAAAATAACACCAAATAGTTAAAAAAAAAAAAGAAGAAGAAAAAACGCGCAAATAAAACGCTAAAAACTAAATATGTACATAAAGTTGACTAAAACTAACGTAGGTCAAAGGGCATAGGATATGCACTAATTAATTAGTAGACAAGATCTAATGCTTCCCCACAAATTGAACGCGACGAGAATTGGAGTCCCTAAGTTCAAAAACATTGTATCCCATGGCTGCCAAGGTTCATGAATGAAATTGATAAGAATAATACTTAGAACTCTTATCATAACAAGTTGCTATATATAAATGCCTGTATTTCTATTTTGCGACCAATTCTTGATCTAGACATCCCCATTTTCATTTGCAGCCAGTGAATTCTAGGTAGGCACTGAAGAGTCCTATTCCTTAGGGCAGTGTAACATTCAACAAATGTACGTCCTTTTCTTTAACTTCTTCCTTCCTTTCGTCCTTTTTTCTTTTGATTTCTTTTATATGGTTTCTCTTTTTCTTTTGACATGAAGTCCTAATTATTAAAACATCAAAATTAAAAGGATTAGAGGTAATTCCCCTAATTACACTTTTCTCGATCATGTTTTACAGATCTCGCAACTAAATTTTAAAAGCTTAAACGACCATAAACTCTTAACTCAAACGATAGAAGTCCCTTCGGAATATCCGAAAACTGTGTATTCTTATTTCTAAGTGATACCTTTCACCATTAATTTCATTTTAGACTTTGAAGTGTTATTTTTGTCTTTTTCTTATTTATTAGGTTATGATCAAGCATCGTTGTCTATGTGGCCAAGGATGTGTGTTTAAATTTTAGTGTAACTTACAGATGAGGAGTAGTGATATACTAGAATGTCAACAAGGCAATAACTACTAGCGGTGGATTGAGCGAGATCATAAATTTGAAGGTGAATAACTTATCCATAAATGATATAAGGAGTAATGGGAAGAGCAATTTGTTTTGAAATCAATTTCACAATCAAGGGAACGATAAGGATATAGTAAAATATATGAATTCCATGACCCTCCAACTCTAACAGCGTATAATGAGGCAGAGAGTCTTTTTCAAGATGGGGAAAAGGAGAATTTAGTCAAGATTAGGGCGATGTGTTTCATTAATTATCATGGTATTTATTGCGAAGGAGAACTTGTTGGCGGCATATCTTGCACATCCCATATTCGGACATAACATTACATCAACGTGCTCTACCCTTTTGGGCTCGTTTTGTAAACCCATGAACAAAATATAAATTTGACATATTACTTCTTGGCTTGAGCGTTCGTTTGAGCGAAATTACAAAATATAAGTGACTTCTTTTCTAATATAAAAAAAATGACGTTGTTCACCTAATTTTTAAAGTAGGAAAAGCAGAAATTTTTATCGTAAGGTCGATACAAGAAGGAGCTTAATATACAGCAGTAGTAAAGTATTTTGTCTGTCAATAGAATTTTAACTTCTCACTAGAAGCTAGCACATAATAGAAACTATTAATTTCTGGCCAAAATAATGTCCCATGATTGAAGTAGTATTATTTGATAAGGCAATCTATTTCAAGAATTTTTTCTCTAAACAAGTATAAGATTGGTCATTCACATGTGAGTTTACTGATAACTGAATTGGATCCATTCACATGTTAAAATCTTATAAGTGGGGTTTCAAGCGTCAGTCCTTTAACACAGAAACAAGAGTAGTACCAGTGAATGTCGGTCTAAAAACATGTAAACTACAACATTGTACCACGGTGATTGACTTGGAGTTAACCACAGAAAGAAAAATGTTAGTTTATCTAAATATTAACCCGAAATAAACTTTGCGCGATCAGCTTTGATAGTATAATCTTCTGTGTTCTCTTTTGAGTCAGTATATTTGTTTATCCTAAAAATGAGTAACAATTAAATTTATACGCGATTTAAAGGATATGTGGTTTAATTCAATACGAATAATTAAGAATAATAGATAGATGAATTAAAAACAAAATAAACGATAAAACCAATCGCAATGTAATGACTAAGCCTGATCTTAGATTGAACAGTGGAGCTCGTCCTCGATTAGACCCAAAGTACAAGCTCGATCGCGAGTGAAGAAAAGAACAAGTGAGTAATGCCTTGAACAGTAGTTAGAAGACAAAAGTAAACTTTTATTGCTTTGAATTGCATGTTACAATGTATCAGGTCAAAGAAAAAATTTTCCTTTATATAGTAGGAGAATTTCAGTCCCAGTACAAGTCTTAAAAAGGTAAAAAATCTTCTTTTTCCGGTAATTGTTGATCTATAATTAATATTGAACGGGATTCGTGCCATAATATCCGGTTGAGGGCGAAAATTACGGCTTCCTATCCGTCATCATAATCGTTCACCGCGTCTCCCAAGGTCCAGAAGTTATACTTAGTCAGGAGTACATCGCTTTACTGTGTCCGATCTCAGATACATCGTTCATTCTTCCTGGATCTCGATACGAGGGGTTCCTGGCCTCGATTATAATCACGTCGACCGTGCTTCTTTCGTTCTCTCATCGGGGAATCGGGGAAAACTTTTCCCTTGATTTTACCTGTACACAGATAGTTCTCGCATTTTTCAGAGAGTAGATATATCGAAGCGACGAGAAACGATAAATTAAACCTGATTCCTTCCTTCGTACGTTAGCGAAACGTCGCATCAGTCGCTGGTTGACTATCCTCGAATGCGAAATGTCACGCATTGATTATCCTTCTACTATAAAAGCTCTGACCCCTTTTTCACTCTTTCACTTTCCGATTCCAGAGCTCTTTGATTTACTCTCGAATTCTCCACTTAACTCTAACCCTTCAAATCTTCAAACATTTCTTCCTAAATCTTCACATCTTCATCTTCAAATCTTCATACTCCTTTAAATCTTCAAACCAGATCTCTATGCCTTCATCCCCATCTTCAAATCTTCATCCTCATCTTCAAACCTTCATATTTTTCAGAATCCGATGGCAAAAACTTTCAAATTCGTGCCTCAGCAAACCGCCCCTTCAACTTCCAACCCGGCCACAGATGCCGAGGAGACAATTATCGAGGTGGTCCCGAAGCCTCCCTTGAAGAGTTTTGTTTCCGGGGGCTGTTCCATTGAAAACGACTTCAAAGTCGAGAAGATCTCCCGTCAATAGGACCAAGGCAATGGAGGATGGAGGTACATATGTTCCGTTACCGAGGACACACTCTCTATAGTTCGGGTGGACTGCAACTGCGAGGGCAAGGAGGTGGTCGTTCCTGGGCCCAACGAAGACATCACCACTCACGTGGAGGGGTATTTAATTTCTACAAAAGGTACAAGGTCTTCTTTGGGCAGATTCACCCGTCTTTTTGGAGGATCGTAATCCTCCTCCGCCACATCGTAAACAACACTGAAGCACCTCGGTTCACCCTCGATCACCTGCTTCGTCTCAACAGTCCCCGAAATCTTCCAAGGGGGGTTGATCAAGCTCGTTTGTCGTGCAAGTAAAGCTCTATTCTCGAGCATCGATGAAGATCAAAATCGAGTTTGGTAGGGGAGGTTTGTTCGGGTGAAAACCGAAGACCTCATTCCCCCCCAATTTCTACTGTTCCCTGAAAAGTGGAACTCATCCCGTAAGTCTTCTCCTTCTCGAGTGCTTGGTACGTCCTTTTGTTCTTTTTCTAATTGCATGTGTCTACCGTTGTGCAGCGGTCGCCCAAGTTCCCAATGCAGTCCCCCGCTTTAAGGAGTGGGTCGAGAGGATTTTCAAATAAATGTCCTACTTCGAGTGCGAATGGCACAAGCTCTCGAAGGGCAAGTGGGAGGCCCATTCCCCTAGTGAGTCTTCCTCCCAAATAATTACATTTACATAACTTTTATTTTTTTCTATGTCTTTTCCATTCATAGGTTTGTCCAAGACCAACGAGCTTCATCCATTAAGTGAGGACGAGGCCCGTCCTCGCTTATTGAACCCTCCGCTTCAAGAGAGCCGGGAGCTACCGTGAAGGAGGAGAAAAGGAAGAAAAAGAGGAAATCCTCTAGCTCCCCGGATGCCGAGGTGAAGAAGAAGAAGAGGGTAGCTGTCCGGATATGGAAAAGCAATAAAAAGAACACCAAAGCCAGGGTACTAGACCCCGATTCCCTCTTCCGGCTCAGTATTACCCTGATGACGATGATCTAGAGTTCATTACTCACGGGTCGACCATCGACGAGGGAGAGAAAGCGGTAACCGAAGAAGGTGGCCAAGAGGTCGATCCCCCTCTAGCTCAAGAACAAGAAGGAGAGTCGGAGGCCACGGCCTCCGAAGAAGCCGCTCCTACCCCTAAAGAAGTAGCTGATGTCATCGACATCACGGAGACATCGTCCCAAATACGGTCTATGTTCAAAGAGGCTCAAGCCGATAAAGAGAAATCAAATGAGACGGCATGGGGAACAGATGATGCCCCAACATGTTCTTCCACGGCATGGACATGAGCGCGTTGGAAAACTATTCCGGGCTTGGTCATCTGGAGGTCCCAAAAAAGGACGTGCCATCTGGAGCAGGCGATCCAAGCTCGAGCCCGAAGCTAGTGAGGCAGTTCCCTGCCCCGAGTGTGGATCCCGACTGTAAAAGAATGGTCGTTCTTACTATCCAGGCAGACACCTGGGTGTTGTCCGCTCCGGTGGGTGTGGCCAGCTATCTTCATTGCCTGCTGACATATGAGGACCAGGCAAAGATGAACAAAGTAGGCACATCGAGCCTCTTCAACGAGGCGCAACAAGCACTGAGCCGGGAAAGATGTCTACTCTTTGTACCCTTTGCAAATTTTTCTTAGTTTTAGCATGTTAACGACCTTATTGTTTTTAGGCTTCAGTGCTCCACCATAAAAGCTTTCTTTGGTCCCGAATGGAAATCAGCCAACTTGAGTTCGAGCTCAAAGAGCAGGTTCGGAAGAAGGACATGTACAGGGATCTCATTGAACAACAAGACGAGGCTCTCAAGGACCTCCCAGTTCTCATAGCCAAGCTGGAAAAAGCACAAAAGGAGGCCTTGTCCGTGAAACGAGAGCATGCCGATCTGGTCGAGAAGGTAAAGATCTTTGAGGCTAAAAACGAGAAGCTACTCGTGATGATTACTGATGCAACTTCGCAGGTCCAAGAGAAGATAGCTTCATTGACCAGCTTCGGGCTGAGATGGATGTGGACAAGGCCATGACCGAGGCGCTGAGGGGCAGGATGGACCTACTGTCTTCGAAAAAAGAGGCTACGAAAGAGGAGCCAGCATCGGTCAAGGACTAGCTCCAGGTAGCAAAGGACAAGGCCAACAAGTGGTCACGGCTAAATGACGAACTCGGGGCACAACTGGCTTCAGACGCCTCGGAACGGGATGCCCTTGGCCAGGAATATACTGCGTTCAAGTCCAAATTGGAGGCAACCTCGATTGATTCCTCTGAGATGAGGTTGACGTGGAGATAGCTGAGGCCCGTTTCAGAATGAAGACCGAGTATGTAAAGCGGTTCTCCCGGAGGGAGACCCTTGAGGAGGTTCACACCCGAGGATTAGACTTGTCGGTTGAGATCGAAGAAGCCAAGAGGCTTGAGGCCGAAGCAAAGGAGCTTTACGAGCCTGAGGGTCCCGAACACTCTGAAGGTTCCAAAGGTTTTGACGGTTTTAGTGTTGAGTCAAGATTCGGTGAAGATCGGGCTTAGATACCTTAGTTCTTTTTTGTTTTCCTTTGGTATATTTTCTTTCTTGTTTATTTTGAGGCCATTTTATCGTGCCTTTGTAAATATTTTTTGAATTATATATAAAATTTTCCCTTTGGCAATACTATGTTTTTACTTTCCAGCATCTATTTGCAATCTTTTATTTGTGTATCGTTCCTAATGCCTTAGCATAAATTCAAATGTAATCTAAAGCATCTGTTCTTTAGAGGTCTGAATGGGGCCCGATTTTGATAGACACTTTCGGATTACTCGTGGCTTCAAATTTTGATAAAATCGACGGCCTTTAGGATGCTTAAGTGTTTTAGTCATAAACGACGATGTTTTTGTCGAGGGTAACCCTTTACTAGGTTTTGATTATACGTAAGGGCCTTACTTTCTGAGTACGGTCTTCGGACGTCTTCGAGCCGTTTTAGGGTGGCCGTAGCCTTTCATATTCGGGCACTGTCTAATTGGCTCGGTGCCTCTAATAGGCTCGATGCCTCTGGGATTCAATAGCCTGGGTCGTCCGATTTTTTTATCGGACGATAGTTCGAGTTGAGGTAGCCCGTGGGCTTTAGGATCTAGCATCCGTTGTGAAGCACCGACGAAGCGAAATGCGTAGTAATAAAAATATGAAGGAAGCAAAAATCTCTTTCATTTTTTTATATGTAGAGTACCGCTTTAAGTGTGCCATGTTCTAGTTGTTCAATAGTTGTATATCATTTTCCGACTCGAGTTTATACGGGCCTTTGCCGGTTATTTTGGCAACTCTTTACGGTCCTTCCCAATTCGGGCCCAGTTTCCCGTCATTTGGGTTCCTGGTGTCTAGCGTTAACTTTCTCAGTACCAAGTCCTTGATTTATAAATGTTGAAGGTTGGCTCTTCGGTTGTAGTACCTCCCTACTCGCTGCTTCCGGGCGGCTAACCGGACCAAGACGGCGTCCCGCCTTTCATCCAATAATTCCAGGCTCGTGGTCATGGCCTCGCCGTTTGGAAGTTCGGTAGCATACTGGAACCTGAGGCTCGGTTCCCCTACCTCGATTGGTATTAAAACTTCCGCTCCGTAGACTAGAGAGAATGGAGTTGCTCCGGTACTCGACTTCGAAGTCGTACGGTATGCCCACAAGACTTCGGGCAAGATTTCCTTCCTATTTCCCTTTGAATCGGTCAATCTCTTTTTCAGGTTTTGGAGTATAGATTTGTTCGTCGATTCCACTTGGTCGTTCCCACTAGGGCGGGAAGGCATTGATAATATCTTCTTGATTGTGGTCCTCGAAAAACTTACTTAGCTTGCTGCCAACGAATTATTTTTCCTTGTCACAAACGATCTCGGTCAATATCCCAAATCGACATATTATTTGATCCAAGATAAAGTCGATGACTTCCTTCTCCCGGACCTTCTCGAACGCTTGAGCCTCGACCCATTTGGAAAAATAATCGGTTCTAAGTAGTATGTATTGGACCTTACCGGGTGTCCATGGCAGCGGACTCACGATATCCATTCCTCACTTCATAAACGGCCGTGGTGACAGGACCAGGTAAAGCATCTCTCCCGGTTGATGAATCATCGGGGAGTGTCTTTGGCATTCGTTGAATTTTCATACGAAGTCTTTCGCATCCTTCTCCATTTCATTGTAGTAGTAGCTGGCTCTAATCAACTTCTGAACCAAGGATTCTTCCCCTGAATGATTCCCATAGGTGCCCTCGTGGACTTCCCTCATGACGTATTCAGTGTTTCCCGGACCTAAGGCTGAAGAAGGACGCTCTGAACAATTTCCCTTCGACTAAACTAAACCTGGCAGCTTTGGTGCACAGGGTCTTCGATTCCTTGGGATACGATGGCAATTTTCCTGTCTTCAGGTAGTCTATGTATTTTTTTCTCCAAACCCAAGTCAAACTTGTCAAGTTTACTTCAGCATAACCTTCTCCTACCACCGAGTTCATCAGCTGAACCACTGCCCCTGAGTTGAATTCAACGGAGTCGACAAACGACCTTATGTTGGCCAGTGCATCAACCTTACTGTTTTGATCTCGAGGTACGTACTGCAGAGTCCATTCCTTGAATTGGTGTAGGGTTACCTGCAATTTGTCCAAGTACCTCCGCATCTGTTCCTCTTTTACTTGTAACGTTCCATTGACTTGAATTACGACAAGGAGGGAGTCACATTTGGCTTCGGTCACTTCGGCCTTGAGGCTCTTAGCCAATTGTAGACCTGCAATAATAGCTTCATAATCAGCTTCATTGTTAGTCAATTTTACAATTCTAATAGATTGTGTAATTATGCTACCCGCGGGCGGTTTTAACACGACACCAAGCCCGGACCCCTTCTCATGGAGGCATCGTCCGTGAATAGGGTCCATATCTCCGAATTAGCCCCCGAAGTGAGCAGCAATTCCTTTTCGACTTTAGGTATCAAGGCCGGCGTAAAGTCGGCCAAAAAGTCGGCCAAAATTTGAGACTTTGTGGCAGTCTGGAGTTTGTGCTCGATATTGTACCTAGTGATCTTTACCGCCCATTAGGCCAGCCCATCTGAGAGCTCGGGTTTATGCATGACGTTCCTCAGCGGGTAAGAGGTCACGACACATATGGGGTGGCATTGAAAGTATAGAAGCGCTTAGTAAGGCGAGCGCTAACTTTTCTAGGTGAGGATACCTTGTTTCGGCATCGCCTAGGGTTCTAATAACATATTAAATAGGAAATGGTGTACCTTCTTCTTCTCGGACTAGGACACCACTTATCGCTACTTCGAAAATCACCAAGTAGAGGTACAACTGTTCGTCTGCCTTTAGAGTCTGCAGTAAAGGTGGGCTTGACAGGTGTCCGCCCGGCTAGTCTTTGAACCACCTTGACTTTATCGACTATGGCAATGTTCTCTATGGCCTTTATTTGTCGTGGTTGATTTCTATCCCTCGATTAGATACTATGGACCGCAGAAACTTGCCCGAACTGACCCCAAATGCATACTTCTCTGGGTTCAGCTTTTTGTTGTACTTCCTTAATATGTCGAAAGTTTCATGAAAAGGTTTCAAATGGCCTTCTGCTCATAGGAACTTGACCAACATATCGTCAATATAAACTTCCATTGATTTTCCTATTTGTTCTTCAAACATCCGTCTTACTAGGCGTTGATATGTGGCACCGGCGTTCTTTAATCAGAACGGCATTACATTATAGCAGTAGGTGCCGAACTTTGTTATGAAAAAAGTATTTTCTTGATCTTCCGGGTCCATCTGAATTTGGTTGTATCTAGAGTAGGCGTCGAGAAAACTGAGTATCTCATGTCCGACAGTTGCGTCGATCATTCGATCGATGTTAGGAAAAGGGAAAAAATCCTTTGGACATGCCTCATTTAGATCCTTATAATCTACATGCATCCTTAGTTTATTTCCTTTTTTAGTTACTACCATTATGTTAGCTAAACCATCCGGGTATTTAACTTCTCGGATGGAAACTATTTTTAGAAGTTTGGATACCTCATCCTTGATGAATGCGTGTTTGATCTCGGACTATGGATTTCTCTTCTGCTTGACCAGATGGAACTTCGAATTCAAACTCATTTATGAGTGGTTACCTCTGGTGGGATCCCTGTCATGTCTAGATGGGACCATGCAAAACAATCAATGTTAGCTTTAAAAGAATCAATAAGTTTTTTCCTGAGCTCACGGGTCAAACCCGTGCCAAGTATACCTTTTGATCTGTTAGGTGCTCGATTAATATAACTTGCTCCAACTCCTCGACCGTTGATCTGGTGGCGTTGGTGTCATCGAGCGCTATGAATGATCTCGGGACACTGTAATCGTCCTCATCATCTGCTCCTTGATCTTCCTGTTTCTCTGATTCGGCTGCGGCCAGTATCATTGATTGCTATTTAGTTTATTCTTTTTTGGCCGGTTCTGTGCTTCTCGATACTGAGACTACGGGAATCGGGATCACTTCATCGGCAATAAACATTTCCCTTGCGGCAGACTGTTCTCCGTAGACCATTTTAACTCCCCTCAGGGTGGGAAATTTTAACGCCTGGTGTAAGGTAGAAGATACCGCCCTCATGTTATGGACCCATGGCCTTCAGAACAAAGCGTTGTACCTCATATCCCCTTCCATCACGTCAAACTTCATTTCTTGTGTTGTCCCGGCAGTGTTTACCGGAAAAGTTATCTCTCCTTTCATGGTTTCACATGCCATTTTGAACCTATTCAATACCCGGACCGCCGGTACAATTTGATCCTGTAACCCCAGTTGCTCTACGACCCTCGATATGATGATGTTGGTCGAGCTATCTAGATCAAATGACACACGTTTAACTTGAGATTTATTAATAGGTATAGATATTACTAGTGTATCATTGTGAGGTTTTACGTTGCCCTCGGTATCTTCGTCGCTGAACGAGATAGCTCCCCCCCGGAACGTAATCCTGGTGCGTTTTTCCCTCGTAATAGACACTTTAGTGCGTTTCATCACTGGCCCTTAGGGAAAATCGACTCCCCCAATGATCATGTTGATCACGTGATAAGGCTCCTCTTGTTCGACCAGTTTGTCAACGTCCCTATTTCTGAAGTGGTTTTGGCTCGCTCGCTTAGGAATTCTTGGAGGTGCCCATTGTTGAAAATTCGAGAAACTTCTTCTCTTAACTGCTGACAATCTTCAGTCCTATGAGCGTGAGTGCCATGATACTCACACATCAAATTAGGATCTCTCTGGGCAGGGTTGGACTGCAATGGTCGGGGCCACTTGGTCTCTTTGACGCGCCCTATGGCCGACACGATGCTTGCAGCGTCCATGTTGAAATTGTACTCCGATAATCTTGGTGCTTCCCTACTCCCAAGCGACCTGGGAAACCCGCTCTTGCTCATTTGGCCCAGGCCGCTCGGCTCTCGATCACTCCTCTTCTCGTTCCTAGTTCGATGATGCCCGGATCTGTTTCCCCTTTGATCCGCAGTGTATGACTGATATCGATCTCGGATCGGCCTTGGCTCTTGATCAACGGCCCTCTTAGATCTATCATCGGTTCTAATGGGGTAAACAGATCCAGAAGGGGCCCGAGTTGGTCGTCTTCGATCCTGATCTTCGATTGGTACCTGTTGTGGACGTCGGCCCAGGTTACCGCTGGGTACTCCACCAAATTTGTTTTTAACTATTGAGAAGCCACTGAGCATTAGGGGTTGAGCCCCTGAGTGAATGCCTAAATGACCTAATCATTTGCAACCGGTGGCAGATCCATCTGTTCCATTTGGAATCTTGACACAAACTCCCTGAGCATCTCGTAATCCCTTTGTTTGACCTTGAAAAGATGTGACTTTCTGGTCTCGACCTTGATGGCTCTGCCATGGGCCTTTTCGAAAGCATCTGCAAGCATAGCAAACGAGTCAATGGAATTTGGAGATAAGTTGTGGTACCATATCATTGCCCCCTTGAAAAAAGTTTCCCCACACGTTTTCAGCAACACCGACTCGATTTCGTCATCTTCCAAGTCGTTCCCTTTGATTGCGCATATATAGGAGGTTACATGCTCATTTGGATCTATGGTTCCATTATACTTGGGAATGTCAGGCATTCAAAATCTCTTCGGGATCGGCTTCCGTGCCGCGCGGGGGAGGGGGGGAAGGGCTTCTAGATAAATTTTTTAGAGTCTGGTCCCTATAATATCGGATGTGCTCCGGGGATCTGATCGACCCTTGAGTTGTATGTTTCAACCTTCTTGTCGTTGGCCTCAATTTTTTTCTCGCCTGACTCCACCATTTTGTTAATGCTTCGAGCATCTTTATTACGTATGAAGTTTCTCTGGGCTTGGCTTCACCCGGTCTCACGGCAACTTGTTCGTCTCACCGAGTATTTTCCAGGGATTGTTCGGGACTCGACCCTATTAGAGGCATGGCTTTGGTTCTGCAGTTGTGCTATTTGCCGCTTGTTAAACCTGCAATATTTCGAAAATCAGTCGTAGGCTCACCCGTCACCTTTACCTTCGAGCGCTTCTCGAGCCGTTGCCCAGGGTCCCCCATGAACACTATTTTCAGGATCAGTTGATAAATTGATATTGATGGCCACCTGCGAGTTAGCATCGACCGGGTCGGCGACTGAGACACCATTGGGATGGGCAGGAGGCACATAGTTACCGGGCACCACATTATTATTTTCGTCGTGATGGCCTGACTCAATGTCCTGGAATTAAGATTTCAAAGAACAACCATAAAATAGGGTGTACTATGGAGATTCGTACCAAATTACCACTATTATCCCTAGCGCCATGGTAGGCGCCAAACTGTTTACCCAAAAATGAGTCACAGTTAAATTTTTACGCGGTTTAAAGGATATGTGATTCAATTCAATACGAACAATTAAGAATAATAGATAGATGAATTAAAGACAAAATAAACGACCAAACAAATCACAATGTAATAACCAAGCCTGATCTTAGATTGAACGGTGGAGCTCATCCTCGATTGGACCCTCGGTACAAACTCGGTCACGAGTGAAGAAAAGAACAACTGAGTAATGCCTTGAACAGTAGTTAGAAGACAAAAGTAAACTTTTATTACTTTGAATTGTGTGTTACAATGTGTCATATCAAATAAAATCTTCCCCTTTATATAGTGAAAAATTTCAGTCCTAATACAAGTCTAAAAAAGGTAAAAATCTTCTTTTCCCGTAATTATTGATCTATAATTGATATTAAATAGATTCGCGCCATAATATCCGGTTAAGGGAAAATATTACGGCTCCCTATCCATTATGCATAATCGTTCACCGCATCTCCCGAGGTCCAGAAGCTATACTTAGTCCGGGGTACGTCGCTTTACCGTGTCCGATCTCAAATACATCGTTCATTTTCCCGGGTCTCGATATGAGGGGATCCTGGCCTCGATTATAATCACGTCGAACCGTGCTTCCCCTTCGGTCTATTATCGGGGAATCAGGAAAAACTTTGCCCCCAATTTTACCTGTACACACATAGTTCCCTCGATTATTAGAGTGTTGATTTATCGAAGCGACGGGAAGAGATAAATTAAACCCGGTTCCATCCTTCGTACGTTACAATTGAGTTGACGGGTTAGCGAAACGTCCCATCAATCGCGTCGCATCGTTCTGACTTCAAACACGTGTCAGCCGCTGGTTGATTGTCCTCGACTGCAAAATGTCACACATTGATTATCCTTCTTCTACAAAAGCTTCGACCCTTTTTTCACTTTTTCACTTTCTGATTCCAGAGCTCTTTGATTTACCCTTGAATTTTTCACTTTACTCTAACCCCTTCAAATCTTCATATATTGCTTCTTAAATCTTCAAATCTTCACACTCCTTTAAATCTTCAAACTAGACCTTCATACTTTCATCCCCATCTTCAAATCTTCATCCTCATCTTCAAACCTTCATATTTTTCTTCAAACCTTCATATTTTCCAAACTCCGATGGCAATAACTTCCAAATCCATGCCTCAGCAAACCGACCCTTCAACTTCCAACCCATCCACGTACGGCGAGGTGACCATTCCCGAGGTGGTCCCGGAGCCTCCCTTGAAGTGTTTTGTTCCCAGGGGCTGTTCCATTGAAAATGACTTCAAAGTCGAGAAGGTCTCCAGCCAACAGGACCGAGGCGAGGGAGTATGGAGGTACATATGCTCTGTTACTGAGAATACACTTCCTATAGTTCGGGTGGACTGCAACTGGGAGAGCAAGGAGGTGGTCGTTCCCGGGCCCAATGAAGACATCACCACTCATGTGGAGGGTTATATAAGTATTTCCACTTACCCCTTCATGCTTGTCCCAGTGGACCCTATAATCCTTGGCTTCTACAAAAGGTACAAGGTCTGCCTTGGGCAGATTCACCTTTCCTTTTGGAGGATCGTAATCCTCCTCCACCACATTGTAAATAACATCGAAGCACCTTGGTTCACCCTCGACCACCTGCTTTATCTCTACAGTCCCCGAATCTTCCAGGGGGGCTGATCAAGCTCATTCGTCGTGCAAGTAAAGCTCCATTCTCGAGCATCGATGAAGATCGAGATCGAGGTTGGTAGGGGAGGTTCATTCGGATGACAACTGAAGACCTCATTCCCCCCAAATATTTACTTTTCCCTTAAAAGTGGAACTAATCCCGTAAGTCTTCTCCTTCTCAAGTGGGTGGTACTTTCTTTTGTTCTTTTTCTAATTGCATGTGTCTACCGTTGTGCAGCGGTCGCCCAAGTTCCTAATGTAGTCCCTCGCTTCAAGGAGTCGGTCGAGAGGATTTGCAAACTAATGTCATACTTCGAGCGCGAATGGCGCAAGCTCTCGAAGGGTAAGTGGGAGGCCCGTTCCCATAGTTAGTCTTCCTCCTGAATAATTACAGTTACGTACTTACTTTTATTTTTACTAAGTCTTTCCCTTTCACAGGTTTGCCCAAGACCACCGAGCTTCGTCCATTGGATGAGGACGAGGACCCGTCCTCGCTTGCTGAACCCTCCGCTTTGGGATAGCCCGGAGCTGCGGAAAAGGAGGATAAAAGGAAGAAAAAGAGGAAATCCTCTGGCTCCCCGTACGCCGAGGTGAAGAAGAAGAAGAGGGTAGTTGTTCGGATTTGGAAAAACAATAAAAAGAACATCAAAGCCAGGGTACTAGACCCCGATTCCCTCTTCCGGCTCAAGGATTACCCTAAGGACGATGATCTGGAGTTCATTGCTCACGAGTCGGCCATCGACGAGGGAGGGCAGGCAGTAACTGGAGAAGGTGGCCAAGAGTCGATCCCCCTCTAGCTCAGGAACTAGAAGGAGAATCGGAGCCCACAGCCTCCCTAGAAGTCACTCCTTCCCTTAAAGAAGTATCCGGTGTCATCAACATCACGAAGAAACCATCCCACATAGAGTGTATTTTCAAAGAGGCCCAAGTCGATGAAGAGAAATCAAATGAGACGGCACGGGGTGCAGATGATGCCCTCAACATGATCATCGACGGTATGGACATGAGCGCATTGGAAGACTATTCCGGGCTTGGTCACCTGGAGGTCCCAAAAAAGGACGTGCCATCAGGAGCAGGCGATCCAAGCTCGAGCCCGAAACAAGTGAGGCAATTTCCTTCCCCGAGTGTGGATCCCGATCGTAAAAGAACGTTCGTTCTTACTATCCCGGCAGACGTTCGAGTGCTGTCTGCTCCGGTAGGTGTGGCCAGCTATCTTCATTGCCTAGTGACAGAGGAGGACCAGGCAAGATGAATGAAGTAGGCACATCGAGCCTCTTCAACGAGGTGCAACAGACACTGAATCGGGTAAGATGTCTACTCCTTGTACCCTTTGCGAATTTTGCTTAGTTTTAGCATGTTCTGATGACCTTATTATTTTTAAGGCTTCGGTGCTCCACCACGAAAGCATTCTTAGGTCCCGCATGGAAATCAGCCAGCTCGAGTTCGAGCTCAAAGAGCAGGTCTGAAGAAGGACGTGTACAAGGATCTCATTGAACAACGAGACAAGGTTCTCAAGGACCTCCCAATTCTCATAGGTGAGCTGGAAAAGGCACAAAAGGAGGCCTCGTCCGTGAAACGAGAGCATGCTGATCTGGTCGAGAAGGTAAAGATCTTTGAGGGTAAAAACAATAAGCTACTCGTGATGACTAACGATGCAACTTCGCAGGTCCAAGAGAAGATAGACTTCATTGGCTAGCTTCGGACCGAGATGGATGAGGACAAGGCCACGGCTGAGGGGCAGGATGGACCTGCTGGCTTCGAAGAAGGAGGCTGCGAAAGAGGATCTAGCATCGGTCAACAACCAGCTCCGGGTGGCAAAGGACAAGGCCGACAAGTGGTCACGGCCAAATGATGAACTCCGGGCACAACTGGCTTCAGAGCCTCGGAACGGGATGCTTTTGGCCAGGAATATACTGCGATGAATTCAAAATTAGAGGAAACCTCAATTGATTCCTCTGAAGTCTAGGGAATGTTAACCTAGTATAAGGCTAATGTGGAGATAGCCGAAGCCTATTAAAGAATGAAGACCGAACATGTAAAGCGGTTGTTCCGGAGGGAGACCCTCGAGGAGGTTCATGCCCGAGGATTCGACTTGTCGGCTGAGATCGAAGAAGCCAAGAGGCTTGAGGCCGAAGCAAAGGAGCTTTACGAGCCTGAGGGTCCCGAAGGCTCTGAAGGTTCTAAAGGTTCTGACAGTTTTGGTGTCGAGTCGAGCTCCGGTGACGATCAGGCGTAGATGCCTTAGTTCTTTTCTGTTTTCCTTTTGTATATTTTCTTTCTTGTTTATTTTGAGGCCGTTTTATTGTGCCTTTGTAAATATTGTTTGAAGTATATATAAAATTTTTCCTTTGGCAATACCATATTTTTACTTTTCAGCATCTATTTGTAATTTTTTTATTTGTGTATCGTTCCTAATGCCTTAGCATATAATCAAACGTAATCTGGAGCATCCGTTCTTCGGAGGTCCGAATGGGGCCCGATTTTGATGGAAACTTCCGGATTACTCGTGGCTTCGAAATTTTGATAAAATCAAAGGCCTTTAAGATGCTTAAGTGTTTTAGTCATATATGACGATGTTTCTGTCGAGGGTAACCTTTTAATAGGTTTTGATCATACGTAAGGGCCTTACTTTCTGAGTACGGACTTCGGACGTCTCTGAGCTATTTTAGAGTTGTCGTAGTCTTTCACATTCGGGCACTATCTAATAAGCTCGGTGCCTCTGGGTTTCGATAGCCCGGGCCGTCATGCATAACCTTCATCGTGTATCCCGAGGTCCAGAAGCTATACATGGTCCAGGGTACGTCGTTTTATCGTGTCTGATCTCGGATACAACGTTCATTCTTTCCCAGGTCTCGATATGAGGGGTTCCTGGCTTCGATTATAATCACGTCGATCTGTGCTCCCCCTTCGTTCTCTCATCAGGGAATCGGAGAAAACTTTACCCTCGATTTTACCCGTACACAATATTCTTTCCTTTTTCAACTGATTTTTTGTATCCGCTTTGAGTCCCGACTAATTTAGATTCGTGTCTGAAAATCTCACTTTGGGAAAAAAGTGTTCCTTATCAAACGCGACTTCATAGCTAGAGATTGAACCTAAGACTTCTAGTTAAGAATAAAGGAGTAATTATCACTCTTCACAACCTTCGGTTGTTCAGTCAATATCCAGCATGAATTTTTATTTTTCCTTTTTTGTTGTAACAAGAGAAGTTGTCTTTCTTATGTTTGTAAGGAAATAGAATGATTAGGATGAAAATTATTTTAAAAATGAACAAATGTGATGCAAACAGGGAGCCTTGAAGTAACGGTAAAGTTGTTTTCCTATGATCTATAGGTTACGAGTTCGAGCTGTGGAAACAACCATTGATACTTGCATTAGGTTAGATTGTCTACATCACATCCTTGGGGCATGACCCTTCCTCGAATCCTGCATGAACACGCCATGTCTTATGTACCGGGTTGCTGCTGTATATGCGAATAAAGAAGACTACATGAGTGCAAACGCAAAGAGGTCCGATTTTTTAAGGAAACATTACGACTTTATTGTCAAACTTTTTTGCATGCACCGTAAGATCAATGAAGTCTAAATCATAGTAACAGTTTCTGAAATGACTGTAGCTGGTTCTTTCACCGTAGCCACTCGAATCACTGTCTTTCTATGTTTTTTTACATAAAATGGAGGGGAAAAGGTCCAAGCAATTACTAACAAATTAATACAGATGGCACATGAGAATGTACTACTGAAATATTTTCTTCAATAAACACTATTTCAACCTACCAAAAAAGGAGAGAAACAAACGAGCAAGAAAAAGTGTTAAAATCAAAATCTTTAGACCTGATCACTGCATAAAACAATAAAAAGAAAAAAGGAAAAGAAAAGGAGGAAAGAAATGGAAAAGTGAAGAAGGATGTAGGTGTCCAAATACGAAGGTAGTAGATGGACCAGCTAACTAAGTGTGGCCAGAAAGGTAAAAGAAAAAGTGATATTGATGATATCGATCTCAAATTTGTTCTTCATATGTATTTATGGCTAAATTAGTTAATAAAGAGAAGGTTGTTAATACTACTAATAGATAGGCTTAGACTAATCAGTCACCAATACATGCAATTGTACAAAATATGACTATAGATATCGCTTAAAATGACGATCAAATTGAAAATATTCTCTTATCAAGTTGTATGTTGGTTAAATTTTCTAAATCGTGAGGTTATGCGACATGCTTAGCATGCACATTACAATAATAACACCAAAAACACTATCTTCCTATTTCTTCTTTCGTTGAGTGCTTTGATTAGCCTTATGAGAACTGTTTTGGTTTGATGTGAGAATAAATTCTTGCTTTATTTAGCTTATTTTCGAACAAAAAAAAGTTAAAGTGTTTGTTTATAAGAAAACAGAACATACTATTGTTTTTTCAAATAAACGATATTAATATAATTCATAAAGATAGACCTTTTGTAACATTGAGTGGAATAGGCTATTAGAGAACTAAGTTGTCACCAAAACTAGTACAGTATAGTAGTAGCATCAGAAAAAGTCAGAACTATTTCAAACTATAGCAAGGGCATGGCATTAACACGAGAAGAAAAGAAAAGGAAAGAAAGAAAAAAAGAAAGAAAGAAAGAAAAGAAGGTAGCTTTCACATTTATTTACCAAAAGAGTATAAATTATTTGATTTGATATAGAGTTAAAGAAAAAATAACTTTTGAAATAAGTGGTTTTAAAAGTTTAAAAGGGTAAAAGATTTTGTGGGCCTTTAATTTGTGTGACTATAAAAGCTTCTCTTTGAGAATAAAATGGGTAAATGAAACGTGTCGTTTCCAAATATAAACACGTGTCGTTCTTGTTGGAACGAACTAATAAAAAAATAGTGTCACACAAATTGAAACGAATGATAACATATATGTACCTCTACCATCAAACTGAGATTTGGTTCTTTTGGTGTTGCATAAATTGAAATGGAGGATAGTAGGAGTGTGAGATGGGCAGGTTGGACTAATTTTGTGCAGGTCGAAATAGGCTGAGTCAATAATTTAGCGGGTCAATGACTTGCCTAAAAGTTACTTGGGCTAAGTCACGATGGGTTAAAATCTGGGTCATAGCTTTAACCCGCCCAACTCTTACCAAGCTTTAATTAATATGTATTGTTTTCTTATGTATTGTATGATTACTAAATAAGACTATTTTTTTTTTTTTGGTTACGGTCATATATAACATATCAAACAAAAATAAATTATTTCTAAGATATTTTGACAAAGTTATCGATTGATCAATTTGAGCTAAAAATTAGCCTACTTTAAAATAAACTGAGTTTTATAAATGAGTGGATCAATAACCAACCCAATCTTGAACAGATCATTTGGACTTGAGCCAAATTTGACACCCTAAAGGATTGTAATTGGATAGGAGATCATTTTCTCCCACCCAAGGAGCATGATAGATTGGTAAAAATTCTTCTACTTCTAACCAGAAATCTCGAATTTCAGTTTTAATGGAGTTTCTTCTCGTAGGAAGTGTTAGAATTCTCATAATAAGCTTTTTGTAGCGTTAGAAGTAAAAATTCAGATTAGTCAGGATAGTAAATTCAGGACATGATTAACAAAAAAAGTATGTACCTCTAGAAGAAATAATTTTTCCACTTTTAACCTGAAAACCAACTATAACTCAACTTATAAAAACCAATTATCATCCAATAAAACTTTTATCACATTGAAGAAATGGCTAATGTTACATAAGTAAGAATAAGAAAATATAAAAGCTCGAAATTCCTGATAAATTTTCAAGCACACAGAAATGGTCTGCATCGGCAGAAAGAGATCCAACTGCGACAGTATGAGTCAAGCGATAGGAAGATAGTGACAAAATAAAAAGGAGTGGAAAAAGAAAAAGAAAAACTAAATACAATTGAGTGTCTTTTAGCAGTTATCGCCCTTCCTTTGGGCCTATATAAACCCTTTAGTATGACTCTGTTTTCCAAAAGAAACGTCTCTGTTTTCGAACTCTTGCTCAGTTTTCTCTTTTGGTATCCACTCTGTTGAAATTCTTAAAGAGTTTTGTAGGTTTCTTCATTTGGGTTTTCTTCAAAAGCCAGTCTATTTGATCTCTAAATCAAACGAATTGCTGTGGACTACTATTGCAAAGAGTGAAGCCATGGGTGTTGTTCATACTCTGCATTTTGTTTTTGGGATATTTGGTGAGTTCTTTTCACTCTTCTTGACCCTTTTTCATTCTTCATCTTTCATTTTCTGTAGTATTACATTCTCAGCTTTGTGTTTTGACTTTCAATTTCCACTGCTCTGTTTCTCTTCTCTGCAGGAAATGCCACTGCTCTGTTTCTCTTCTTGGCACCAATGTGAGAGCATTCTCATTAACTCTTATTCTTTCGCGAAAAATGGCTTCTTTTTCTTGTTCACAGATACATTTTGCGGTTTAAATGATGTTTGTTCCAACATATTGCGTTCTTGATTTTCTTACTTACTAGCTTGTCTTGGGAAATTGTCCATGAGTCTGATGTTCAATTTTCTAATATTCATTTAAAATTCTTTATCTTTTGGGTGGGTTGAATTTAGAATCACATTCAAGAGAATCGTACAAAAGAGATCAACAGAACAGTTCTCTGGCTTGCCTTACGTGATGACTTTGCTCAACTGCCTGCTTTCTGCATGGTAAGTCTAAAGATCATTGCTTTCTTTCTCTATCTAATTAAGTTCTTGAAATGCATGTTTTACAGTAATGCCTATTGTTTGTACCTGTTTCGGTTCCATTTAATGACCTTGTTTCATGATATTTTCTCGTGAATTCTGGGGTAAGTAATTCATATCAAGAATTTTGATTACATGATTTCCACTGATAAATCAGTGCTTAACCTTTAAGCTCTCAAAAACTACTGTCTTTTTTCTGGTTCCCTTTCTTTTTTTTTTGCTGTCCATATTTGGATGAGATGAAAGAAAACAGTGAGTGAAATGAGTATTTGTTCAGTTCCTCAAATCTTGGGAGGTGGCTAGCTGTTTTGAGAGAAAGACATGGTTTTGTTCTTTAATATAACAGGGATATGAAAACCATTTTCATGCTCTATGAATCTTTTTGGTTGATGAGCTTAAATAGAGCAAAATGGTTAGGGATGATTCATACTTATAGTCGACCCCAAATTGCTTGGTATTAACGCATATTTGTTGTTGTAGGCTTGAAGAAATCATTTTAGTTTTAGTTAGCTGTGTACATCTCATCTTGTATTTGTTGTAGAAATGATGCATGTTTTCTTGAACTGCTTTATCTACCAATTACATATAGGTATGGCTTACCATTTGTGTCACCAAACAATCTGTTGGTGTCTACAATCAACGGGACTGGAGCTGCAATTGAGAGCATTTATGTACTGATCTTCATTGCATTTGCACCAAAGAAGGAGAAGAAGAAAATCTCAGCACTTCTTCTATTGGTCCTAGTTGTTTTCGCTGCAGTAGCGCTTGTTTCCATGCTCGCTTTGCATGGAAATAACAGGAAGCTCTTCTGTGGTATTGCTGCCACCATCTTCTCTATCATTATGTATGGATCTCCTCTATCCATCATAGTAAGTTTTTTAACACCATTTCTTACTCTTACTTTTAACACAATTCTTGTTAAGCTGATGGAAAAGTCCTAATTTGGATGGGGAGTTGGGATGAGTTGTGCTATTAGATGTTCAATTTTAACATAAGGGATCCCTGTTTTCATCAGAAATGGTTGATAGTTCTTAAAACTAAGCCACTTTAATCTCAAGAACAAATTATGCTTGCAGAGACTAGTAATCAAGACGAAAAGCGTGGAGTTCATGCCATTTTTCTTGTCACTCTTCGTGTTCTTATGTGGTGCTTCCTGGTTTGCCTTTGGCCTTCTTGGCAAGGACCCCTTTGTTGCTGTAAGTACCTATTGCATCTCTCATATCGCTTTCACTTTAATAATAAGAAGTGATGTTGATCAACTTTCCAATATATGGTTGTTGCAGTTGATTAAGGTTTTACTTGACAAGGTATATATGCTGTGGTATTGCAGATTCCAAATGGTTTTGGCTTTGGTTTAGGAACAGTGCAGCTCATCTTATATGCAATTTACTGTGACAAGAAGGAATTATTTACCAAGAAATCAACCCCTGATGATTCCTTGGAGATGGGAAATGACAGAAGTAATGGCAAGTCTCATAATGACAAGTCAAAGCTTGAGCAAGTTTAGCACATGATTCTGGAACAGTTGCAGTTTGATGACTCTTAAGTCTTGTATGATGTTCTTAAATGACTCTAATTCTTGTATGATGTTCTGTAATATGTATTAGCAGCTAATATGTTTGTGATTTTCCCTAGTGATCTTTGACATCTGTTTGTTCTAATTAGAATTGGACTAGTTCAGTTGTTTGATATTCCATGTATAATAGGTTTTCTCCTCATTGCTGCTGAAATAAACCATGATCCTTTTATTACTTGGTTTCTCCTAATGAATGCCTTATTATTTGTAGAATTTATTGTAAGCTGAAATTAGGATTTTTTTTTCTCCTTAATAAGCTTTATGAATGGCTTAGGTCTCTACCCACACTTTTTGACCCGCTTGCTCTATGGCAGAATTTTAAGGTCAGAAATTATAAGTGTTTCCGTTGGACAAATGCGGGACAAAACTTGTTAAGCTTAGAAGTTCTGCCCATGGGAAAATAGGGACAAAAATTCAAGATCATCCACTTTGAGGGCTATTTGTGTAATTCACCCCGTTAAAAGACAGACTCTCAGCCCACTGCTTCTTGGGCCTCTCTTTTTTTGGGTTGGACTGCTGGTACCATTATTATTAACCAGCCCATTGATGTGAGGTCAACCTCTGCTCACGTCGTTCAAACTTGTGAAATTTTCTTCTTTATGATTTTTTACTTTAATTGATAAACATCTGAATAATTTATTCAGGTCCACTTGCTTGTCCAAAATCATGTAACCAAAATCAGGTTAAATTTGATACAATAGCAAGCATGTCATAACTAATTAAGATTCTAAATTAGCGGTAGTCAATAAGACCAAATCTTAGACCATTTCCTTTTATTGCATCATTTGGATTACTTACTAATATAGGTAGACACTAGATAAGACAACGTTTTTCAATGAGCACTGGAATTTGGAATATTAATAATTGATAAGAGAAGAAACAAAGAAGTAGAAGGCAACAAAATAAGGGATTGCAATGAATACATGATCAAATGAAGATTCTCGCTCAGTAAATAACAGCTAAAATTAGTAAACTTTAAAGACAAAAAGGAAATTACAAAAATTACGAAAATCAAGATTTGCGGTGAGTACACTATAACGTAACATAAACTTTACAGAAAAATAGGGGAAGAGGATGTCTATAACGTAGATGCAACGTTTAGATTTACAATCAGAACGCGGCAAATAAAGATGTTGAGATATGAGCATGGGGGAGGGATATGGGTGGCAAAACTAACTCAAACATATTTGAGTCGCCTAATCTATTTAAGTTTTAATTGAGTTGGGTAGAATGATTTTGAAAATAGGTTGATTTGGGTTAGCCCAAGTTAATCCATCAAAAATTATCAGTGCAGATAAACCCATGATGATGCCCAACCTTGACCCACAGAAATAATCAATCTTAGAGTTCTATCTTAACCCATGTGGTGGAAAATATTTTTAATTTTTCCATGTTTGGTTGATTTAAATATTTGAAAAGCATTTTCTTTATGAATTCGTTTTTCTCCAATTGGAAGAAAATATTTTTCCGAAAATATTTCCTTATCAAGAGAAGGGAAAATATTTTTCAAAACTCTTTTTCAACCTTTCAAAACTAACTATTGTTGACAAAATAATCATCAAACATGAAAAAAATCTGAAAACAAAGAAGAAACACATTATCATAACAGAAAAATAACAAATTAAATATATTTGAATAAAATAAAGGACGGGTACTGAGCTATTTTATAGGTATCACAATAAAATAAAAGAAAGTACTTATTTTATTGAAATGAAAGAAAATACTTTTTCTACAACATGAAAAAAAAAATATTCTTTTTGTTGAAATAAAAGAAAATACTTTTCTACAACAAGAAAAGAAAGTACTCATTTTGTGAAAAAGAAAATACTTTTTCTACATCATGAAAAGAAAGTACTCTTTTTGTGGAAAAAAAATACTTTTCCTACAACATGAAAAGAAAGTACTCATTGTGTGAAAAAAAAATATTTTTTCTACATCATAAAAAAAAATTATTTTTGTTGAAATAAAAAAGAAGCTACACTATCTATAACGTTAAAAGAAAGTACTATAAATGATATTTTAATTTAAAGGTGGGAGGGGGGGGGTTCGGGGGTAGGGTGGAGTTGGGGTGGGTTGAAAATTTTAATTTTACTACATTTTGATTTATCTGATTATTTTAGGAGTATCAAATAAATCCAAATTGAGGAAAGAAATCATTTGGCATGAATTAATATTTATTCCAAAACATAAGATGTTTATGTATGCTTGTTTAAAAGTTGAGAATATTGTAAATATTTGAATCAATTTTGGACGGGTTAGGTTATAGCCCATTGTTTATCCCATTTTGACCAAGTCCATCTTAACTCAAGTAAACTTTGACAGAGTTGAACAATGATCAATTTAGTGAGTCAATCCAACTTTAACAGCCCAAATACAACCCATATACAGTCTAAACAGCCCATTTGCCACTCCCGGGGAAGAATAATGGTGAGAGTGAAAACAAAGACGTAGAGGGTAACGAAATAGGAAACAAAGAAAAGATTTGCAAACCTAATAAGGGAACTTATTTGAGCATTAACATCACATATATAACTAAGTTCATATAACATCTTAAGAGTTAGTTAACGCTAAAAACAAAATCAAATATACTATACGAAGATTATATTAGTTATATCAGATTATTGCTAGGCCTATAAAGCACATCATCTATGTCAAATAGACTCCGCCACCATCTTCTACGTATAAATTGAACGTAGATGGAGCTCATAATGCTCTTACAAATATCAGAGGAGCAGGAGGAATCGTACGAGAATCAGTAGGTAGATGGAAAAAAGGCTTCTCAGGCCACTAGTGTCATTGCTACTGTTTCGGCGTTGCATGGAGAATTATTCACACTATTCATAGGACTTGAATTAGCTTTCAATAATATATGCATATTTTTAACCCAAAAAAAAAAAATCGAAAAAGAGAAGTTATATGCTTGATTTTATAGGAAAAAACTAAATAATGTATAAGTAATTACAAAACTTTATATATATGGAAATTAAACTTTCTTATATTTAAAACCAAATGACCCTTAGGGTTTTAGCTTCTAACATAAATTGTGGTCTTATGGAGAAGGTTAAAAGTCATCATCATCCTCAACTATACACTTATGGCTTGACCTGTAGCTAAAAGTTGAACTTTCTATGCATCTTCTTTATCGTTCATGTCGTCTTTCGAATTAATCTTAGATATGTCCTAGATCCAATCTCATATTTGATGATTTGAACATATTTTTGTGAAATTTAATTGTTATAAAAATATATAGCATTTGTTATTCTTTTATCATAGTTATTATTAATTGTTTGATTAACTTGATAAGGTCTTTGACTAAATTTTGAAACTTGTCATCGCGTTAGAGATCATGACAATGAGACTGAAGTTTCTTATAATTCAATCTAATTTGTTCTTGATCATAGGATTATTAATTTGGGGATTAGTAATCCGGTTAGATTAATATTTATGTGATCGTCTTTGTTGAATAAAGATTAGTTGATCTCATTAACTAAATCACATAGATAGATGACACATATATAGATATGATTATTGAATCGACTCATTGGATAGTTCCTAATGGTTAGAATTACAATAAACTGTCAATAGGATATTCTCTTGAAGAATGTGATGTAAGAGTTTCCTTTGGCCTGAGATCGTCATAGTAATTGACAAGTTATTTATTGTACTTTGATACTAGACACCTATGGCCCTAAGGCGATATTTGAAAGGATATTGGGTAAAATACTTGTAGAATTAGTGATTGATCAAGATGGAATCGGTCTTGAAAATGAGTTTAAGCTCCATGTTATAATGAATCATAAACGACCAAACTAAGACCTTAGCCAAGGCAATTGAATGAAAGAAGAAAAAAGTTTTTCAAGTCATTCAATGTTCGATTATAATTGACATGCACACATAGTTGGTCGCCTATTAAGATTTGACAGTTAAACCATATCCTATGGTGACCGAGAATTATAAGGACAGAAGGAATTACTATAATATTCTTCTACTGGTTCTTGAGAGTAAATTGTATACTTCATTATATCCGGTCATTAAGGAGTGTTGCTAGACGCCACCATTGATTTTTATATTAATTTGATTAATTTTACTACAGGTTTAGTATTGAACCTATGGGGCCGCACATTAACGAGTGTTCCGATCTTTGCTAAAGGATTAATTATCTTATTATTTCATGATTAAATTAAAGAATTTAATTAGTCAAATAAATTTTTTATTAGTCCAAATGAAATATTTTTATATTCTTTGCCACCATAGAGAATATAATTAATATTGTGAACAAACTGATTTTCTAATTTGGAATAAGAAAATAAATTATATCTCTTATTTGAAATATATATGTGATATATATATAATTAATATTTCATATAATAATGTATATGAAATATGAATAAAGAGATTGAGAGTTGAATCCAACTTTGAATTGGATCAATGTAAGTCCTAAAGGAAGTGTCGGCCAACCCAAATCCCATTTAGAATGGGATTCCATTTTTCCAAATAAAAAGATTTCATAATTCCAATGTTAGAATGGACTTTGAGAAGGAAAAAGAAATGCCTCTAACTTTTTCTCGTCCTATTGGAAAAGTGTTGCAAGTTCGTGTGTGTATATATATATATATATATATATATATATATATATATATATATATATATGTATATATATATATATATACATATTATCAAACATGAGGGGACTACGGGAAAAAGAACGGTGATGCATGAGCCGCACAAATATTCAAGAGATCATATATTTTTGACAAGGAAACTGTTTTTCTTGTTCCATTTATTTCTAGGCTGGATTTTTGAGAAAACTTCAGCACGAATTTCATTCAATTTGTTCGCGATTTCATTGATCAAAAAGTTGATAGCAAAGATCGGTCTCAGTATGGATATGCATAGAGTCTTCGCACTATCGAAAATTTTTGGAACAAGACTCTCTTTATTGTACGTCTCATATCCAATCT
Organism: Nicotiana obtusifolia; assembly: GCA_002018475.1. Classification (NCBI taxonomy): domain Eukaryota; kingdom Viridiplantae; phylum Streptophyta; class Magnoliopsida; order Solanales; family Solanaceae; genus Nicotiana; species Nicotiana obtusifolia. The sequence goes on along the minus strand of MCJB01048608.1, from coordinate 8,091 downwards.
TTGACATGTAAATAAGTTTTAAACACGCAAAGATCTTCCTAGGATTGTTATTGTCTTCCGCTGCGTGTTACGGAATACCTATATTCAATCCTTCAGTAGTATCAGAGCAGTGGTTTATTGTGTCTAAAATTTATTATGAAATATTTTAAAATTATATTTGAAGAGTTCAAACCATAATACCTGTGTCTTATACAACAGTCAAATTTTTGAATGCATATGGATTGATATAATTTTATTGTAAATAAAATATGTATACATATAAGTTAAACTATTGATATAGTTCGTAACTTGAATTTGAAACTTTGTATTAGATGCGATGGTAATCTATAGTAGGTTATTGGGTTCCACTGTTATTTTAATTGTTATTAGTTCATGAGATGTTAATTAATAATATTTTTTTGGCATGAATTATTTTTATGTGATATATAAGATAAACATGTTAGAAGATGTTGAATTTCATTGTTATGTCACGTGCTTTTTCATTACATAATTTTAAATTATTTGTTACATGTAATATAAATTAATTTAGGACTAAGCATGTAGACAACTTGAACTAAATTCCCTCCTACTAAAATTTGAGTTCTTAAATAATAAAATATAAGATATTTTATTGTAAAGCTATCCATTAAAATAAATAATTTTATTTATTTTTGTTTATAAGAGCGGCCTGACAACCAGGAGACTTATAGTTCGAGAATATGTTAAAATTATTTATTGCATTAGATGCATGGATTGGAAGTATTATTTAATTTTACACTAGATGCCTGGACTACACGAGGAGTATAAAATTTAATAAGTTCTTTGCTATCATGATGGTTGAACTTAGCTATGCCAATAGGATTGACCTGACTACTAGGGGACTATTTGACATAGAACTATTTAAGAAAATTGTATGGAGATACAATTGGTAAGAGTACCTACCTTTAAAATGTATGTGAAAAATGACTTGACTTCCAAGGGGCTCATACATATTGTTAAAGGATTCCTTTATTCCACTAACAGAAATAAAGATTTCTTAAACTATAATAAGGGTAAATAGTTTAAAATAATTAGTGGAAATATCATTTAGATAAAAGTCCATGTCTTTATGATATATGTAAATATGTTCTTATATTATTGCCTTTTCTTTTCTATATTTTAGATTTCTCAACATGTCTATTATATCACTGCGTGAAATACTTGAGACCAACAAGTTGGTAGGACCAAACTTTGATGACTGATATAGAAATTTGAGAATTGTTCTCATGCATGAAAAGCTCATTGATGTGATCGATAGGCCTGCAAAGATAATCCCACCAAAGAATGATGTTCAAAGCACCAAGGTTTATTAGAAACATTTGGAAGAATGCCTTGTTATTAAACGCATCATTCACGCTTCTATGAGTTCTGAACTCTAGAGGAAACATCAGAATATGGATCAAACTCCACTAATTGAATATCTTAAGAAGATGGTTGATACACTGCTGGACATTGAAAACTCTCCAGTTGGACCCCATGTCAATCATGTGATTGTTCATATCGAAGAACATGAAAAGTTAGGGTACAAGCTTGGTCAAGAGCTTTATGAAGATTTGATCTTGCAGTCTATATATGATGCTGGATGCTTTCACTGTAAGAAGAAAGGGTATTGGAAGAGAAACTGTAAGGTGTATCTTGCAACTCTACAAGATAAGAAACAAGGTGAGACATTAATGAAAATGTTTTCAAGGTTTGTTTAGCTACTACTAATTCTTCACTGTGGGTATTAGATACTGGCAGTGGTTATAACATCTGCAATATGTTGCAAGGGTTCAAGATAAGTAGGAGGCTGAAGAAAGGAGAAGTTAATCTACAAGTTGGAAATGATGCAAAAGTTGCAGCCATAGCTGTATGATCAATTTCTTTAATAATGCCTTCGGGCAAAGTACTTATGCTGGATGATTGTTATTATGTTCCTAAATTTGTTTCGAACATAATTTCAGCTTCTATATTTGACAAGCGCGGGTTTCGCATTAACATAGGCAGTGGTATTTGTCTATTTATTATGGTGATGATTTATATGTGAATGGCTATCTCCAACATGATGTTTATGTCTTACCTAATGTGAATGCTAATTCAATTATGCATGTTTCTAGTCTTAAGAGGAAAAGAGATGATCAAGTAAATCATACATACCTTTGGCATTGTAGACTTGGTCATATTGAAGAGAAAAGAATTAACAAGTTGTACAAGAAAAGGTACCTTGATAAGTATGATTTTGAATCATATCCAAATTGTGACTCTTGTCTCAAAGGAAAAATGGTCAAATCTCCATTTACTAGAAGTGAAAAAAGAGTTTCTGAATTATTGGGACTAATTCATACAGATGTTTGTGGGCCTACGAAAATTCAAGTTAAAGGTGGATATTCTTACTTCATCACCTTCATTGATGATATGTCAAAATATGGATTAGCGTATCTTATGAATCACAAATCTGAATCTTTTGAAATGTTCAAAAGGTTCCGTAGTGAAGTTGAGAAACAAATTGGTAAAAGTATTAAAGTACCAAGATCTGATAGAGGTGGGGAATATCTTAGTGAAGATTTTGCTAGTTATCTCAAAGAGGATGGGAGTCTCTCATAGTGGACACCTTTAGGAATACCATAACACAATGGTATGTCTGTTTGTCAGAAAGGAGAAATCGAACCTTATTAGATATGGTGAGATCTATGATAGGGTTCACTGATCTTCCAATAAATTTATGGGGATATGCTTTGGAAGCAACAACAAACTTACTTAATAAAGTTACCACTAAATCAGTCTCTACAACACCATATGAGATATGGAAAGGACGTAAGTCTAACCTTAAACATATTGAAGTTTGGGGTTTTCCAGCGTAATGTAAGAGACTGCATTTTCATAAAATTGACTCAAGATCTGATAAGTGTAGGTTCATTGCGTATCCCAAAGAAACAATGGGATATTATTTCTATCACCCTTCTAACCATAAAGTGTTTGTGGCTAGAGGAGCAACCTTTTTGGAAAGGGAATTTCTTTTGGAAGGAAATTATAGTGGAGAAATAGAACTTGATGAAGTTCAAGAAACTAATGAATCGACACAAAATCAAGAGCATGAGACACAAGTTGAAGAACTTATATTGGATGTTTTGAAGTTGACAAGGAAGTTGTCATCTTCAACGTTGAAGTTCAAGAACTAAATATAGTTCAAGAACAGGTTAATGAACTAATTCCAAACCAAATTAAACAACAACCAAATCCAACTCAAGGTGAACAAGTTGTAAAAGTACCTCTTAGAAGGTCTACACGAGAACGTCATGTACCAACTAGATTAAATTTAATGGTACAAGATGATGTATCAAGTGAGGTTGATCATAATGATGATGACCCTAAGACCTATAAAGAGGCCATACAAAGTAATGAATATGAGAGATGGCAAAAGGCCATGGAATCTGAAATAGAATCCATGAAGGAAAATAAAGTATGGACTTTAGTTGAACCTTCAAAGGATATAAAACCTATAGGTTGTAAATGGATTTTTAAGAAAAAGATTGAAGCAGACGGAAAGGTGGAGACCTACAAAGTCCATCTTGTTGCCAAGGGATATCGTTAGAAAGAAGGAGTCGACTATGATGAGACTTTCTCTCCCGTGGCAATGCTCAAATCAATTCGAATTTTGTTTGCTATAGCAGCATACTATGATTATGAAATATGACAAATGGATGTGAAAACAACTTTTCTTAATGGTTAGCTAGAAGAGGATGTGTACATGACACAACCTGAAGGTTTCACATCTCCGTCTGATCATAATAAAATTTGCAAGCTACAGAGATCCATTTATGGACTAAAGCAAGCTTCTCGAAGTTGGTATATTCTCTACAAGACAATTTAAAAGTTTAATTTTGTTAGATGCGAAGAAGAACCTTGTATGTTCAAAAAAGTTAGTGGGAGCACAATTATATTCTTAGTACTGTATGTTGATGATATATTGCTCATAAGGACTGATATACTGACATTGCAAAGTACCAAGATTTGGCTATCTAAAAAGTTCTCTATGAAAGACTTGGGAGAAGCAGCTTATATATTGGGAATAAAGATCTATAGAGATAGATCGAGGAAGCTGCTTGGACTTTCCCAGTCTTTGTACATTGATACTATTTTAAAGAGGTATAACATGGATAATTCCAAAAGAGGCTATTTTCTGATAAGCACTGGAATTAATCTCAGAAGGGAGGATTGTCCTAAAACACCTGAAGAGAGAGAACGCATGAGTAGGATCCCATACGCTAGTGCATTGGGAGCTATCATGTATACCATGACATGTACACATCCTGATGTGGCTTATGCACTAGGAGTGACTAGCCGATATCAGGCAAATCCCGGTGAGGAACATTGGAAGACGGTGAAGACCATACTTAAGTACTTATGAAGGACTAAAACCAACTTCTCATTTATGGAGATTCTGAGTTGAAACTTGAAGGTTATACTGATGAAAGTTTCTCTTCAAATAGAGATGATAGCAAATCTATTTTTGGTTATGTATTTACCTTAATAGTGTAGTGAGTTGAAAAAGTTCCAAACAAGCTACAGTAGCTGATTTAGTGATTGAAGCAGAATATATAATAGCTAGTGAAGCTGCTAAAGAAACTGTTTGGATGAAAAACTTCTTAACTGAACTTGGTGTGGTTCCTTCAATAGAAGGTGCAGTTCCATTGTCGTGTGACAATACTAGAGCCGTTGCTCAAGCAAAAGAATCAAGATCACACCAAAAATCCAAACATGTTCTGTGAAGGTATCACTTGATAAGAGAGATCATTGAACGTGAAGATGTCGAGATTCAAAAGGCTGATAGAAAGGAAAATGCCGCAGACCCATTCACTAAAGCTCTTGGCGCGAAGGAGTTTGACAAGCACAAGTGAAAATTGAGAATGAAGTACAAGAGCGATTGGCTCTAGTGCAAGTGGTAGATTGTTAGAGATATAGTAGATATGCCTAGATCCAATCTCATACTTGATGATTTGAACATATTTTTCTGAACGTTATTTGATATAGAAATATATGGCACTTGTTATTCTTTTATCATAGTTATTATTAATTATTTGATTAAATTGATAAGGTCCTTGACTAAATTTTGAGACTTGTCATCATGATGGAGATTACGATAATGAGAGTGAAGTTTCTTATAATTTAATCTAAATTTATTCTTGATCATAGGATCATTAATTGGACATTAGTAATGTGATTAGATCAATATTTATGTGATCATCTTTATTGGATAAAGATTAGTTGATCTTATTAACTAAATTACATAGATAGATGATGCATACAGAGATATGATCACTGAACCGACTCATTGGATAATTTCTAATGATTAGAATTACCATAAACTGTCAATAGGATATTCTCTTGAAGAATGTGATATAAGAGTTTCCTTTGACCTGAGATCGTCACAGTAATTGACAAGTTATTTATTGTACTTTGATACTAGACACCTATGGCCCTAAGGCGATAGTTGAAAGGATATTGGGTATGATTAAATGCTTGTAGAATTAGTGATTGATCGAGATAGAATCTATCAACTCTTGATAATGAGTTGAAGCTCCATGTTGTCATGAATTATAAACAACCGAACTAAGACCTTGGCCAAGGTAATTGAACGAAAGAAGAAATGCGTTTCTTAAGTCATTCAATGGTCGATTATATTTGACATGCACACATGGTTGGTCGTCTATTAGGATTTGACAGTTAAACCATATCCTAGGGTGACCGAGAGCTGTAGGACAGAAGGAATTACTATATTACTCTTGTACTGGTTCTTGATAGTAAATTGTATACTTCATTCTATCCGGTCGTTAAGGAGTGTTTCTAGACGCCACCTTTGATTAGTATATTAATCTGATTAATTTTACTACAGGTTTAGTATTGAACCTATGGGGTCGCACACTAACGAGTGTTCCGATCTTTGCTGAAGGATTAATTATTTTATTATTTGATGACTATATTAAAAAATTTAATTAGTCAAATAAATTAATTTATTAGTCCAAATAAAATATTATTATATTCTTTGCTAGCACAGAGAATAGAATTAATATTGTTAACAAATTGAAGTTTTCTATTTGGAATAGAAAAATAAATTGTATCTCTTAATTGAAATATATGTGTGATATATATAATTAATATTTCATATAAGAATGTATATGAAATATGAATAAAGGGATTGAAAGTTGAATCCAACTTTGAATTAGATCAACGTGAGTCCAAAGGACGTGTCAGCCAACCCAAATCCCATTTAGAATGGGATTCAATTTTTTCAAATAGAAAGATTCCATAATTCCAATTTTAGAATGGACTTTGAGAAGGAAAAACCAACGCCTCTAACTTTTCATTGTCTTATTGGAGAAGTATTGCAAGTTCATTTATGTATATACATATTCTCAAACACGAGGGGACAACGGGAAAAGGAATGAAGGTGCATGAGCCGCAGAAATATTCAAGAGATTATATATTTTTGACAAGGAAACTGTTTTCCTTGTTCCATTTATTTCTAGGCTGAATTTTTGAGAAACCTTCATCACACGAATTTCATTCAATTTGTTCGCGGTTTTATTAATCAAAGATTTGATAGCAAAGATCGATTTCGGTGTGGATACGCATAGAGTGTTCGCACTATCGAAGAATTTTGGAACGAGATTCTCTTCACCAAGTATGTCTCAGATTCGATCTTTAACATGTAAATAAATTTTAAACACACAAAAATCTTTTTAAAATTATTATTGTCTTTCACTATGTGTTACGAACATCCACATACAATCCTTCGTGACCATCATAACTATGGACATGTATTCGATAGTATTAAACTATCATCTATAGATACAGTATGATCTATTTATGATCTAGTTGCCCCAACTTCATGGAGAATGGGAAAATTAAGGTCACTGTTTCATGGTGTTTAATTAGACGTTTCATCTTCCAAATTCAAGCAGAATCTGTGGAATTTTTGCAAGTTATATATGTCACGATAACACGAGAACACTCGCATAGGCCAATTTCAGTTCCCTGTCCTTTTATAGTATACTAGTTTTTGAATATGCGCTTTGCGCGTGAACCCTAATTTACACTACTAAAAATCAGGTGAAAAGCGACCGAAAAAAGCGATCAAAGTTGGTCCCTATCTGCCAAAAAGCGACCAAAAAACGACCACAATGGTCTGGTCAGTATTTAGGTGGTCTCCAACAAAAAGCGACCAACTTTGGTCGCTAATTTGCGACCAATTTTGGTCCCCAACACAAAAGAACCAAACATCTTGAAAAAACGTATAGAGACCAACTTTGGTCGCAAATTAGCGACCAAAGTTGGTCGCTTTTTAAAAAATACAGAAAATTAAATTCAGCATATAGCGACCAAAGTTGGTTGCCAATCCTGAAATTAATTTTCTGTATTTTTTAATTAGCGACCAACTTTGGTCGCTTTTTGAAAAATACAGAAAATTAAAATCTGACATTAGCGACCAAAGTTGGTCGCTATTCCAGAATTTTATTTTATGTATTTTTCAAAAAGCGACCAGCTTTGGTCGCTATGTGCAGAATCAATTTTTTTTCCAGCAAAATGGCGACCAAAGTTGGTCGCTATTTTTGGTATATTTTTTTCAGAAACTGCCTGTTTTGGCAGCTACACCACCTGCCAGTTTTACCAAATTCCTAAAAGAAGCATTTTATGCCATTAAAACAACAACAACAACAAGAACAACTACAACAAACAACAACGTGAATAACAACTACAATAAACAACAACATTAAACAACAACAAAGTTTAAAGTTCAAATGAACTTATACATTATATAAGTTGTTATTACAATTTAACGTCTACTAATGTTTACATGGCATCGTCGGATGAAGTGTCATTATTAAGAGCATCATCCGGCGATGATTCACGTGATCGGGGAATCGGAAAAGAGCCAGAAGCCAAGAGAGATTTGATCTCCTCTTGTAGAGCAGCATACTGAGCATCTCTAGGTTTATCTTTCTCCTTCTCTCTTTCTTCTCTCTTCTTCTCTCTTTCCTTGGCAGCTTCTAGCTCGGATGTGAGCTTTGCTACATGGTCCCGCATAAAGACGGG
>MCJB01048607.1:0-46346 GCA_002018475.1 Nicotiana obtusifolia | reverse complement strand
TGCATAGACAAGTGATGGGTTGACTTATGTACAGTTGAATTGCCTTGTCGGCAAACGTATGTATTTTGTTTTATGGTTTTGCATTGCAGCCTTGTTGGCCATATTATGTATATAAGTATGTTCGTATCATGGCATGACGTCTCGGTTCATTATAATTATTGTTCGAGATTATATGCATATGACAAGCCTTATAGATAATAAGGAAAGTTAGATGAAGGGTACGCCGGTGCCCGTTGAGTAGGGTCCGGTGCCGGTCGCGGCCCTCCGGCTTGGGTCGTGACATACGAGGTAGCTGTTGGCGTCCGCAGCCCCGTATCTCCCTTATCTTATTATTTCTGTGTTCTTCAAACAGTTGTGCCAGATATTATAATTAGTAGACTTGTATCAGTATCCATAGTTGCTCATGACTTGTGACACCCCGGTTTGGGCTGTGTCCGGATGGTTTCTATTATGGTTAGCTATATTTCCGCGAATTATTGTTATTAAATCATGCTTATATTGTTTTCATGTTAATTAACTGCTTAAAATGGGATTTTGGTTAAATTGGCTGGCCTTGTCTTCATGAGAGGTGCCATCACGATCGGGTTCGGGGTTAGGGTCGTGACAGTAAAGCTATTAGCATCTGTCACGACCCAAATCCCAAACCCGGTCGTGATGGCGCCTCTCATGAAGACAAGCCCAGCCAATTCGAACCATAACTCATTTTTAGCAGTTAATTTAACAAGAGAAAAACACAACATAGTTTAATAGCAGTCATTTGAGAAAAAACATAGTGAACCATCCCGACTACAGCCCAAACCAGGGTGTCACAAAGTCATGAGCAACTAATGAAATCCTACTAACAAAATTTCTATTACAATATCTCTGGCACAATTAGTTGGAGAAAGTGGAAATAACAATATAAAGAGATACGGGGATGCGGACGCCAACAGCTACCTCGTAGTCTCTGAGTCACCGCTCTGACAATCGTAGTCAATGCCTCGGAGCGGAGTCAATAACGCCTGAATCTGCACACATGGTGCAGGGAGTAATGTGAGTACTTCCAACTCAGTGAGTAGCACATATAAATAACGACTGAAAGTAAGGAAACACGTAAAGCACAAGGCAATGCATAATGAAGCAGTAAATCATTATTTGAAAACAGTAAATCAGTAAGAAATCATTTAAAAATCTTCCCAACTCTGGTTACCAGTTGCCATTGTTGCCAACTGTAATATTCCTAGGCTCAGTATCAATCTCACAGCTCTGGTTACCGGTTGTCATTGTTACCAACCGTAACCTATAGTTGTCATTGTTACAAACTGTATTATCTCTAGTTACCAGTTGCCATTGTTACCAACAGTAACCTACAGTTGTCATTGTTACCAACTGTAATATCTCTGGTTACCAGTTGTCATCGTTACCAACTGTAACCTACAGTTGTCATTGTTACCAACTGTAATATCTCTAGTTACCGGTTGTCATTGTTACCAACCGTAACCTACAGTTGTCATTGTTACCAACTGTATTATTTCTGGGTACCCTGCGCTTACTGGGGGTGTACAGACTCCGGGAAGGGCCCCTTACCCAAGCGCTATATCAAGCCACCTCGTGGCATACATCTAGGCTCTCGGCCTCATATCAATCAAGCCACCTCGTGGCATATATACAGTGTCTTAGGCCCTCGGCCTCATATCACTCAGTAAAACCTCACACCTGGCCCTCGGCCGCACTCAGTCAGAAAATCATCACAAGCCCCTCGGGCATAGTAAAACAGTAGTTCTCAGCCTAAACATCATTTCAAATATTATGTAAATCTCAAAACTGAGTAAAAATTGGCTGAGTTGTACAATAGTTGGAAACAACATGACTGAGTTCAAGTAATAAGTATAAATAGTGAGGAAATAGTGATAAAAATCCCCGGAGGGTTCAAACAATTGGCACGAAGCCCAAATATGGCAATTAGCCCAAAACATGATGATATCAAATAGGTTTCAATCAAATATGTAGTAAAAATCATCAATCGGGACGGACCAAGTCACAGTCCTAGTTGTAAACGACCCCACGCTCATCATCGAGTGTGTGCCTCACTTCAATATAGCACTACGATGTGCAAATCCGGGGTTTCAAATCCTCAGGACATCATTTACAATCACTACTCACCTCGAACCGGCTAAATTTCTAGCCCACGACGCCTTTGCCCTTCGAATTGGCCTCCACGTGCGTCGAATCTATCCAAATTCAGAACAATTACGTCACAATATTTTGAGGGAACAAAGCCCACGCGAAAATAATCAATAAATACTAAGAAATCCCAAAATTAGCAAAACCCGAGCCCCAGGCCCACTTCTCGAAGTTCAAAAATTTTCACATCAACGGGTTCCTTATCTCCCAGCGAGTTCACCAATACAAAAATTATCAAATGCCGACATCGGATTGGCTTTAAATCTTAATTCTTCGTTCTTGGAAGATTTGGTAAAAAAATCTGATTTTTCTTCCATAGATTCATGGATTCATGATGTAAATGAGTATGAAATCATGATCTATGAAGGATTTTGTGATAAAGAACACTTACCTCCTTCAAATTTGTGGAAACCCCTCTAAAAATCGCCCAAACCGAGCTCCCCCAACTCTATTTTGTCAAAATGGCCAAAACCCCCGTTTTTATAGTACTTTTCTGCCTCGGGCGCCACAGGTGGCGCCGGACGCTGCCTGTGGCGCTGGTTCCAGTATCTCTGGGCGCTGGCGATTTTTCCCTGACACAAAAATGGGCATAACTTTCTCATACGATGTCCGAATTGGACGATTCTTTTTGCTATAACTCCGAAATTTCGATACGGATCTAATGCTTCAACTAAAACTGAATTTGGAGTCCATTTGCATAATATGATACCACTTATTGTTGAAGAGACGACATTGACACATTCTTGAAATGCCCAAGTTAAACTCCATCAACCATCCAAAATCCATTCGAGGCCCTCGGGACTTCAACCAAATATATCAACAAATCTTAAAACATCATATGGACTTAGTCGAGGCCTCAAATCACATCAAACAACGCTAAATACACGAATCATACCCCAATTCAAGCCTAATGAAACTAATAAATTCCAACTTCTACATTCGATGCCGAAACCTATCAAATCGAGTCCGATTGACCTCAAATTTTGCACACAAGTCATAAATGACATAACGGACCTATGAAGATTTTCAGAACTGGATTCCGACCCCGATATCAAAAAGTCAACTCCTCGGTCAAACTTTCCAAAAATCTTCTATTTTCCAACATTCGCCAAAATGCGTTGAATTGTCCTACGGACTTCCAATTTCAAATCCGGACATACGCCTAAGTTCGAATCACCATACGAACCTATAGCAACTCTAGGAATTCCATTCCGACGCTCGGATCAAAATCTCGCTTAACAACCGAAAATCACCAAAATACTACTCCACCAATGCAAGCTTAATTCTACACCGGACCTCCAAAACCAATTCCGATCACACTCCTAAGTCATAAATCACCTCCTGAAGCTAACCGAACCATCGGAACTCACATCCGAGCTCTCTAACTCATAAGTCAACATCCGGTTGACTTTTCCAACTTAAACCTTCTTAAAAGAGACTAAGTGTCTCATTTCTTGCCAAAATCACTCCTAACGCAAACTACTCAACTCGATCACATAAAACTTGGAGAACGAAGCATAATGAGATGGAAAATGGGGAAAACGAAGCGGTAACTCACGAGACGACTAGCCAGGTCGTCACAGCATCCCAGTTAGTAAAAGGCATAATTTTATGAAAAAATGGCACACCTAATATTATTTCCTGATGAATATCTTTTATTAAAACAAAATTTCCAGGAATACAAATATCATTTTTACAAATAAAAGCTTTAGGTAATTTATAAGTAATACCCATAGGCTGACCACTAGCATTCTTTAATCTATGAGTGGTTTTATAAAAATATCTAGAAGGTTATTCCTTCTTTTATACAATTCAAATCTGCTCCGCTATCAAATAATGCAACAAGCTCTTTCTTGAAATTATAATCAATCAAAAGAGTTACCTTTATTAGAAACTTTTGTGTAGTAAAGAACTGTAATTTCTGCAAAACTTCATTGTCATGAAGATTAACAATTCCTAAAAAGTCATCTCTTACTTCTTTATTGGAAGTACTGGGACCTAATTCTAATTCAGTAATATCAGTACTGAATTCTAAATTTTGGGTAACCTGAATTTTCTAAGTTAGAGGATTTTCTAACTTAATAATCCTCTTATCTAAGGCTATATTAGAAGTCTTCGGATTCGAGACTTCATTCTTGAGATTATTAATCTCCTCCTTCAAGTCTTGAACAGTGGTTGGCCTATCAATGGCCTGCGATTTTTCTTTTAAAATCCTCTTTATATCATAAATTGTATAAGGACCCTTTTGGGAAGGAATTTCTTCAACTTCAGAATCCTTACTATTATTCTTAATGGGATCTATCCTATCTATAATCTTGGATCTTAACTCAGGATCTTTAATGACTCTAAGGAGTTCTAATAAACTGTCATTGCTAAGGACGTTAATATCTAGGTCCTTAAACTGCGAATAAATATTATAAAATTCATCCTTTGTGTTGTTATTACAATTACAACACAGGCCTTGTTTACAAGGTTCGCATTCTGTTTCTGAAGAAGAATAATATTCTTCATTCTGTAACACCTTCAAATCTTCATCAATTGAAGATTCTGTGTCACTGCAATCTGGGGATGAATTTAATAGGATCTTATATAACGAATCTTTAATGCTATCATCTAAATTAAGGTTTTTGATCTTATCCTTAACCTTGCAATCTTTGGCATAATGCCCTACTTTACCACACTTATAACAGGCATCTGTCTTAATAGACTTAATAAAATCCTTTTTCTTCTTATAACTAGACCTTGTCTTCTCGGTTTTTTCTCTTCTTTTTTCAGAATTTCTCCACTTCTTTCTCTTATACCTATAAGGCTCTTTCTGGTCTTTCTTCTTCCTATGAGGTTTCTTAATTTTGGGGATATCTATGGCAAATTGCTCACAGAACTCTCCTAATTGTTGTCTTTCATTTAGACGGTGTTTTTTAATCTCTTGGTTTAGCTTAATCTCATTACAAAGAGCTAAACCTTCCTGAGTGCATACACTAATTAACTTACCATAAGTATAACTATTATAATCTATACTCGTAGCAGTACCTCTAAGGGTCTTTCTAATTCTTTCAGCAAATAAAGTGGGAAATCCATCTATAAACTTAGACTTCCAGTGAGTATTATTACACTTGGGTAATTCCATAACTCTGGATAGAAATACATCCCTATACCATCTAAACTCTGTAAGTGTATGACACCTAAGATTTTGAAGCATAGTCCTAATGGTCTCACTATTATCTGACCATCTTCCTTAGAAATGTTCTATAATATTGAGAACTAAAGAATAGACTATGTTCTGAACATTATGACAATTTTCTATCTTAACAGCTCCTAAGATATCTGCTCTTTGACTATTAGTCAAATAATTATCCCAGCAGCCTTTCAGTTGGCCAGTAAACCCAGCTATAATCATATCAGCTATAGCTTTTTCAGAATATTATTTACCTTACAGATAGTACTATACATAAGCATTCTATGTACCTGAATATAAATCTTTCTATCTGTGAAACCATCTATGTTCCATTCATAGATTTCCTTACCACTATAACTCTATGAGAAGTAATTGGGCTCTGGTTCTTCTAGTAAAATATCTTGAGGGGTCGGTCTATGATAATAGTACATCCTTTGTACTGGCTTCCTAGCAAACTTCTCTGAGATTTTATTAATCTCATCAGAAAGTTTTTCCTTTCTTTGTTCGCTAGATAAATTTTCTAAATTTGAAGGCCTAATTCTAAATCCTTCAAATTTCGTATTAAGTAGTTTCTCCAAGTCATCGAGACTTTTCAATTTAAAGTCTTTGACTTCTGGAGGGGGTTGGATACTAGCAGTCGCTATTTGCTCCTTACCTTTTATAGTATCCTTATTGCTAATTTTTTGGACTTCTGCTATAAGCTTGTCCAATCTATTACTGATAGAAGCTACCTGTTCACCTAGAATACTAACATAGATGTTTGTATAATTATTCTGAGTCAACATCTTATTTAAAGTTCTAGCAGTAATAGTACCAGTATTATCATCAAACAATTTATAAAAGGCAATATAATATATAACCTTATCTTTTTCTCCCATTTGGAAAGATGTTTGGGGTGAAAAAACAGATTTAGTAACTTCCCCACTACTGAGCTTATAATCTCTTTCTAGCATGGAAATATAACCACTAACATATTTAGACATAAACCATGGCAAAAAAGCTATAATCTTGTTATGTCTACTAATGTCATTACAAAAATCATCTAGGAAAAACTTTATTAGTTTTCCATTGAAGTTATCAAAAAATCAGTTTCTAAAAAGTTCTCATCTGGGTTTTATAAAATCTATTTGGTCACTATCCATGTAAACCGTTTGAAAAATCCATTTCGGATTCAGTTGGGTCTGCTTTATTATTATTATTATTATTATTATTATTATTATTATTATTATTATTATTATTATTATTATTGTTATTATTATTATTATTATTATTATTTTATTTATAAAAAGGATAGTGATAATAATCTCCCTGATTTTCTTACTAGAGAATATTTGAATTCCTAATTTTTTTGTGTTTCATTGTGCAGATGAGACCACAGTATACACCCCCTCGAGGGAGGGGGAGAGGAACTGGTAGAGGCAGAGGTAATATCCTTGCCCAAATTGGTAATCAAAAGCAAATAGCTGCTAATTTTGCAGAAAGCTCGAGGGTTAATACTGACCACCCTATGTATAAGGAGTTTATGGATTTCATAAAATTCAACAGGATTCGGGTAATAACCCACCTTCATACTCAACAGCCTTAACAGAAGAAGGCCAAGAAGGAAATGAGGTTTATAGCCAAAGTTCACAAAAAGAATTAATAATTCTTTTAGAACAATCTGACCTTAAATGGAAAGATAATCCCTGGCAAATAATGGCTAGGTACTTAGATACAACATCATATGCCTTTATTGCTTAAACGTATAGAATGAATTTTGAATTAATTCTATTATCGACAAATTCAGCTGAAATTCAGCATTTCTATTCATCAACCACAAGGAAGGTTTATAACTTTTCTAAAATCATTATTAAGCATATTATTCCTGCTGATGAATCGGGAATCAGTACATTGAAATAAAGGGATTATATCCACCCGGAACAGAAAATTTCTGTTAAATTTAACTATTGGGATTATATCCAAAGTTTTAATAAAACTTTCTTATATGAAAATTCTAACCGAAAACATTCATGGTTTATAAAGATCTGTTCTAATGTTTTCGAACAGAATGTACCAAATTGGTTCTGTGAATGGTGGACTACATATGGCCCATCAATAGATATTTTACCAGAAAATTATAAGAGTTTATATACTCAGTGGGTAGAACTGTCCCCTAAATTAATAAGTTTACAGAAGATAATATTTTCTTTGAAGGAATGACCTTGATGTATTCTTTTATAGAATTTTCAATCCCATGGATTATGAAATGGGATATTGAAGTTGATTATACCAGCAAGGGATTTCCATGTCTTAATAGAATATTTTATACTAAGTTTTGGAGCAAAATGCTTCACAAAGACAAAGAAGGAAACGTCCATGGACAAGAAACTATAGATAATATCCGCAAGGCATTGGAGAGTTACAATGCAAAAAGTAAAGCTAGTAATACTGAAGATGAGGTCAGCCATTTCAAACACATAACCAGAAAGTTACAGATGAAAAAGGGTGCAGTTTCAAAAAAGGAGATTATAGCCTCCTATCTCGAAGAAGTCAGGAAAGATTTAGCCAAGAATTTTGAGACAGAAATTTCAGATGATGTGTCAATGGCGTCAATCGGTAACACCACAGATGAGGACATCTGTTTAGCGGGAGAATCCCAAGAAGTTCATACAGAACAGATCAATATTGAAGAAATCGAAGAATTTCTACAGGAAATGAAGGAAAATGCAGAGGAATCCTTATCATCAAAAAACAACAAACGCAAAACAGTTGTTGGAAAATAATTGAAAGCGAATTATTGGAGTAATAAGACAAATTAGATTTTATAAAGTAGCCGACCCTACCATGTAGAGTGCCATTTTCTTCCTTTCTTTTCTTTGTTGGCCACGAATAAATAATAGTGTCGGCCATTTTATTGTATATTTTTGGAGTTTTCTTTAAGTAGATCCATTATATAAGGATCTTAGGTTGGAGGTAAGGGAAGAGTTTTTTTTAAGGCATCCTTCAGTCAATCTCCCTTGTAAACACTTTCTGTAATCGTTTTGTCACGACCCATGATCCCAACCCGGTCGTGATGGCGCCTCTCATGAATACAAGGCCAGCCAATCCAACTGAATCTCGATTTAAACAGTTAGCAACACGAAAATAATATAAGTATAGTTTAACAACAGAAATTAGCGGAAAATATAGTGAACCATCCCGACTACAGCCCGAACCGGGGTGTCACAAAGTCATGAGCCACTAATGAAATCCTAATAATAAAATAACTATTACAATATCTTTGGCATGATTGTTTGAAAATAGTGGAAACAACAAGGTAGAAGAGATACGGGCTGCGGACGCCAATAGCTACCTCGTAGTCTCTGAATCACCGCTCTAACAATAGTAGTCAATACCTCGGAGTGGGACCGACAACGCCTGAATCTACACACATGGTGCAGGGAGTAATGTGAGTACTTCCAACTCAGTGAGTAATACATATAAATGATGACTGAAAGTAAGAAACACATAAGAATTAGAGCAATCTATGATGGAACAGTAAAAACATGTAACATCTCAAATAGATAACATGAAGTAAATGGAAACAACACCAACACAACCAAAAATGCAATGCAATGCAATGCAATGCAAGTCATGACTATCGTGGCGGCGTGCCACCCCTTCCTTGGGTACTCGACGCTTACTGTGGGGGGTTCAGTAGCGCAATATCTCGTGACAGCATGTCACCCGATCCATGCACATTACATCTCGTGGAGGCGTGCCACCCGATCCAATTTATATTCCGTGGCGGCGTGCCACCCGATCCAATTTATATTCCGTGACGGCATGCCACCCGATCCAATTTATATTTCATGACGGCGTGCCACCCGATCCATAAAAATCATTTGAAAACATCATTTGAGTTCAAAACTGAGTTTATGAAATGAATCAATTCAGTAACAAATGCCCCTGAAGGATTCACATAACCGGCGAGATGCCCAAATAGGATTTAGTAAACAATGACAACTACCCCTGAAGGATTCACATAACCGGCGCGAAGACCAAATATGATTTAGTAAACAATGACAACTACCCCTGAAGGGTTCACATAACCGGCGCGAAGCCCAAATATGGCAAGTAGCCCAAATCGATGACATCAATTAGATTTCAATCAAATATGTAGTAGAAATCATCAATTGGGATGGATCAAGTCCCAATCCCCAGAAGTAAACAACCCCATGCTCATCATCGAGCATGTACCTCACCTCAACATAGCACTATGAGGTGCAAATCCAGGGTTTCAAACCCTCAGGACATCATTTACAAACATTACTCACCTCAAATCGGCTAAATCCTTAGCCCGCGACGCCCTTGCCCTTTGAATTGGCCTCCACGTGCGTCGAATCCCGATGTTTCTCTTGGAAACCCTCCAAGAATTGCTTCAAAACTTGTTTCAATCCGAGCTCTCTAGCTCCAAATGTGTTTAGAATGGTCAAATCCCCTTCTCTAAGAATCCATACAAGATAATCTCCTTTGGATATGGTTTTGAAGTTGATTTGTTGTGATTCTATGGTGTTTCTCTTTGTGGGTAACGGAAATGGGTTTTGCATGGAAAAATGGGCAGTGGGTTCTATTTATAGCGCGGTCAAAAATCGAGCTAAAACACCCTTGCCCGACCAAATATGCGATTGCATACCTGTCGCATAACAGGTATGCGGTTCGCATATTTGACGTAGCCATCGCAAAGATGGCCCTAGCCTTCACCGCGAATTCAACACAAAGCGTGGTTTGCGGTTCGCATTTCATGTTTTGCGATCGCATTCTCGTCGCATTTCTAACGTAGATTTTGTCCAAGTTTCTGTCTCAGTACGCAACCTCCACTGTCAAATATGCGGTTCGCATTTCAGGTTTGCGGTTCGCATTCTGGCCGCATTTTGGTCGCGAATCTTGCCCAGATTTCTGCTTGTTTTTGCGACCTCACTGTGAGATATACGGTCCGCATTTGAGTTATGCGGTCCCCATTCTCACCTGGTTTTTCTGCAACTTTTGCTTTTCCAACGATGGTTTAATCCGTTTAACCACCCAAAACTCACCCGTGGCCCCCGGAACATCAACCAAACACGCCAACATATCCCATATCATTATTCAAACTTGTCCCAACCTCCGGAATGCCCAAATCAACATCATAACATCAAATTCGCATCGGATTCAAGCCTAAGGATTTAAAAATCTTCTAAATCGCTCTTTTGATCTAAACCCGACCAAACCACGTCCGAATGACCTGAAATTTTGCGCACAAGTCATAAATTATATATCGAAGCTACAGCAACTTTCGAAATTCCATTCCGACCCTCGGATCAAAATCTCGCCTATCAACCGGAAATCGCCAAATTCTAACTTCACCAATTCAAGACTAATTCTACACGGGATCTCCGAACTCAACTTGGTTACGTAAAACACAGATAACGAAACATATTGAGACAGAAAATAGGGATGACGAAGTAGTAACCCCCGAGACAACTGACCGGGTCGTTACACGTTTCAATAAAATCAAAAAGAACCACTTGGTTACAATCTAGGTGATCTCAGGTATTTTTATTTTCTTTTGTTTAAATTTCAATTTCATATTTGAATATTTAGCCTAAATGATAGGCTAAACAATTATGTGTTAAACTTAGGATTCTTGAACTATTCTGAAATCATGCTCTAGTATTAATTTGATTGTTGTACTTGTTCTGATGTTGCTTAGGTTAAAGGTATAAACACAGGCAATTCTGATTAGATCGTAAGCTCAGGTTATGGCAGCATAACGGTGGCCTCCGCATAACCCATTTTTAAGCCAAGGTGGGCGTTGTAGAAGGGTTAGCAGGTGAGGTCGTGGTTTAGAGTTTACTAACTAGCTCATAATTTGACAAGGTTTCCACCTTAGTAATCCTCCCTGTAGCAAGTCGAAGCGATCCAGCACACAAATGATAGGCTAAATAATTATGTGTTAAACTTAGGATTCTTGAACTATTCTGAAATCAGCTCTAGTATTAATTTGATTGTTGTACTTGTTCTGATGTTGCTTAGGTTAAAGGTATAAACCCAGGCAGTTCTGAGTTAGATCGTAAGCTCTGGTTATGGCAGCATAAACGGTGGCCTCCGCAGAACCCATTTTTAAGCCAAGGTGGGCGTTGTAGAAGGGTTAGCAGGTGAGTTCGTGGTTTAGAATTTACTAACTAGCTCATAATTTAACAAGGTTTCCACCTTAGTAATCCTCCCTATAGCAAGTCGAAGCGATCCGGCACACAAATGATGATGATAATAATAATAATAATAATAATAATAATAATAATAATAATAATAATAATAATAATAATAATAATAATAATAATATCAATAACAATAACAATAACAATAACAATAATAATAACAATAATAATAAGAATAACAATAAGAATAATAACAACAACAACAACAACAACAACAATAATAATAATAATAATAATAATAATAATAATATTATTATTATTATTATTATTATTATTATTATTATTATTAATAGACAGTTTTGTAAACTTCATCATCTTTAATTTTTGTAAAGAAGAAATCAAAAATTGCCTAAAGTTTTGGGCAGCCTTATAGTCAGCTAAATCTATATCTATGTTGAATACGATACTTCTTAGCTTCATATTAATGATGAATTAGACTTATTTAATATCAAGAGATTCTAAATATGAATAGTTAACTTATATTATATAAAACTTTAGCTTGTTACAAGATGGTGGTGCGGTCGTGCTATATACTGCAGACCTCAGATTTGCCTTAGTGGCTACGTCTAGCGTCTTGTGATAAGGCCATTTATTTTGAGTTGTTTAAGGCCGTTGAGATCCCAGTGAATCCATCGGGATGTCCTAGACACATGGTCTAAAGTTACTGCAGTACTTAGTTACTGACAGGCCTCTTGCTTGGGTAAAAGGTTTACCATACAGCTAATTATCTACATAATCATAAGGCTAAAGATTCATATCATAGAATCCCTTAATTTTGATTCTTGTTAACAAAGCAAGGATACAATTTTGATCGGTCTAGTGACCCCATGCGTACTACCGCCAGGTTTCATCCATAACCTTAAGAATCTGGTCTCTAGACTTATCGTCTAGTTCTAATACTAATGCTTTCAGCTTTTTCTTTTTGCAATTTGGAGCTATATGGCCAAATCTACCACATTTGTAGCACTTAATATCTTTCAAATCTCTCTTCGATATATTCTTAACAAATCGATTTTCTTTGCAAAACTTCTTTCGCGCTTCTCGCTCATCTTTTGACCTATAACGATATTTCTTACCCTTTTTATGGTAAGCCTTTTCTACAGTATTACGACGTTTTTTTTCTATGAGGAGAATATATTTATATTGTCTTCGAATTGAATACAAATTTGCCCTTTTGGGGTCTGGGAAATATGAGAATAATCATAATTAGTAACAGTATCAGCTTGTTGACTCGAAGATATTACCGAGTCTAAAATTCATGTAGAGGGAAAATTAATTTCAAGATTTTGATATTAAGAATTGTTAAAAAAAAGTCACTGATAATAATAATAATAATAATAACAATAATAATAATAACAATAAATAATAACAACAACAACAACAACAATAATAATAATAATAATAATAATAACAATAATAATAACAACAATAATAAAGCCAGTATGGCTTGCTACGAAATGCAGCCCGATCAACAACGACATTGTCAACTTGGCTCAACGACCCATCTTAGTCATCAATCTCTTAAGTCTCAAGGGCTCACAATCTTATACCACTCAGCCCAACAAGTCCACATATGGAAAAAGAATGATAAGATGTGATGTAGCGATGAATGATGAACAGAGACTGAGATATGATGTGCAAATGAAGAATCATAACTGAGTGTATAATTAGAGTTAAATAAGATAACTCAAAACAACAGAAATGGCCTCATAGGTCATAATTGAATAAGCACACAGCTTAAACATGATAACATGAATCACAGCTCAAATGATCAACCAAGTACGGAAAAACAGGGATATAATAGGATATCCTCGGATATAATGCTCAAGCATGATAATAGTATAAAGTCAACTTGAGTCATGATTACCCCCGTGCACGCCCACACACTCGTCACCTAGCATGTGTCTCACCTCAACACATCACAATAACATTGTTCCCAGGGATAATTACCCTCAATTCTAAGTGTAGAAATGGTACTTACCTCGAACAAGTCAAATCAAACATTAAGCAAGCCAAACAACACTCTAGAAATGCCATCCCGGGCAAATCAACCTCTGAACTGCTCGAAACAAGCCAGAAGTAACTCAAAAACATCAAACAATGCCAAAGGAAACAAACTCAATCGATAAAGGTTGAATCATAATCAAATTTCTAAAGTCAACCAAAAAGTCAAACCCCAGCTTGCACCTCGGAACCCTATAAAACCCACAAATTTCGTCTGGTCATTCAACTACGAGTCCAACCAAACATATTTCACTCAAATCCGACTTCGAATCGATATTTAAATCTCAAATATTCACTTTAGAAAAGTTTAGCCAAAACCCCCAATTTCTCTCCTAGATTCATCAATCAAATGCTAATATCGAAGATGGAATCATGGAATATAATTAAAAACGAGTAGAAAATTATTTACCCTAAAAAACGGATAACAATTAAATTTGTACGCGATTTTAAGGATATCTGGATTAATCAAATACAAGTGATCAATAACGTCAGATAAGCAGATTAAAGATAAAATAAATGGCCAAACCAGTTGTACTATTGAGTCCGAGCTCGGTTGTGAGCTTAATAATTAATCTCTCTTTGATTCGGAGCCAATATATATATGAAAAGCTCTGAGCAAGAACAAGAACTTTGAGATAACTTAGAAGCAGAGAAAACAAGTTTATGTTGTCTTGATATGCGTGTTACATTGTGTCTCTTGAATAAAAATAACTCCCTTTTATAATAGGAGAGTTTCATCCCTAGTATAACTCTAAAAAAAGTTAAAAATCATTTTTTTCATTAATCACTGATCTTCTTTTGATACGGGCCGAGATCTACGCTGCGATATCCGATTGGGCACAGATGTCACGGCCCTTTGTTAATCGTGTGCGGATGTTTGGTAATGATTTCCGAGGTCTTGGATCTCGAACCGAATCTGGGGGGCGTGGTCTCGATCGCTCCAGAGGCAGGTGCTTTATTCGGGCCTTGGTACGAGAGGTTCCTAGCTTCGATTCCGATTCCTTGTAGTTATTTCCTTGCTTCGTTTGCCCCACGAGGAAGTCGAGGTGCTCATTAGCCCCGGTTTTACCCGTATACTGATAGTCCCCTCATTTTTCAGAGAGTAGGCTTGCTAAAACAATGAGAAATAATAGATGTTCTCCGGTTCCTTCCATCATACGTTACAACCAAAATGACGAAGAAGTTCAAAATTCCCATCAGTCGTATCGTTCTGACTTCAAACACATGTCAACCATCGGTTGGTTGCCTCCGAATACGAAGCGTCGCGTACTCCCCTTGTAAAAGCTTATACCCTTTGATCTTTCTCCAATTTCTGATCAAGCTTCTACCTTCGAATTTCCCAGCTATCATCAACTTCTTTCAAGCTTTCATATCTTCACCTTTGTTCTTCAAATCTTCAAAATTGCATTTAGGTTCTTACCCAGATTTGATTTGAATCTTCAAGTCTTCGAACCCTTTTTTCAGCCTTTAAACTTGCTCCTTAAAATCTCTACACTTTTTCTTTAAATCTTCAAACATTCTTAGATAGTAATGGCTAAAACTTCCAAGTAAGTTCCTCAACAGGCTGCCTCTTCATCTTCCCATCTGGCCGCCGATACCGAAGTGGCCGCTCTCGAAATGGTTGTTCCCGAGACGGATGCTCCCGAAGTGGCTGCCACCGAGCAAGCCCCCGAGCCCCCCTTGAAAAGCTTTATTCCCTGTGGTTGTTCGCTTGCGAACGACTTCAAGGTCGAGAAGGCCTCGTTCAAACAAGACCAAGGTGAATGGGCATCGAGATATATATGGTCCATCACCGAAGATACCCTCCCCACTGTCGGAGAGGACTATAAATGGGGAGATAAGGACGTGGTAGTCACCGGGCCCGAACACGATATCACTACCCATATGGAGCGATATTTAAGTGTTTACTATTATCCCTTCACATTGGGCCCTGTAGACCTAGCCGTTTTGGATTTTTGCAAGAGATATGAGGTGTGCCTGGGTAAAGTCCACTCGTCCCTTTGGAGGATCGTAATCCTTCTCCATTATTTTGTGAATAACACTGAGTCCCGCCAGTTCACCCTCGATTACCTGCTCTATCTATACAGTCCCCAAATTTTCTGAGGGGGATTAATCAAGCTCACTAATCGGGCCAGCAAGGCCCCTTTCTAGAGCATTAACAAGGATCGAGACCGAGCCTGGCAGGGACGCTTCGTTCGGGTGAAGACCGAAGCTCTGATCCCTCCTGAGTTTATGCCATTCCTCGAGAAGTGGAATGCTGTGACGACCCAGCTAGTCGTCTCATGAGTTACCGCTCCGTTTCCCCCATTTCTTCTTCATTATACTTCGTTATCCGTGTTTTATGTGATCGAGTTGAGTAGTTTGCGTTCGGAATGGATTAGGTAAGAAATAAGACACTTAGTCTCTTTTAAGATAGTTTAAGTTGGAAAAGTCAACTGGATGTTGACTTATGAGTTAGAGGACTCGGATGAGAGTTCCGATGGTTCAGTTAGCTTTGGGAGGTGATTTATGACTTAGGAGTATGATCGGAATTGGTTTTGGAGGTCCCGTGTAAAATTAGGCTTGAATTGGTGGAGTTAATATTTTTGCGATTTTTGGTTGTTAGGTGAGATTTTGATCCGAGGGTCAGAATGGAATTCTGAGAGTTGCTATAGCTTTGTACAGTGATTTCGGACTTAGGCGTATGTCCGAATTTGAAATTGGAAGTCTGTAGGACAATTCAACGCATTTTGGCGAATGTTGGAAAATGGAAGATTTTTGGAAAGTTTGACCGAGGAGTCGACTTTTTGATATTGGGGTCGGAATTCAGTTCCGAAAATCTTCATAGGTCCGTTATGTCATTTACGACTTGTGTGCAACATTTGAGGTCAATCGGACTCGATTTGATAGGTTTCGGCATCGAATGTAGAAGTTGGAATTTATTAGTTTTATTAGGCTTGAATTGGGGTATCATTCGTGTTTTTAGCGTTGTTGGATGTGATTTGAGGCCTCGACTAAGTCGGTAATATGTTTTAGGACTTGTTGGTATACCCGGACGGGGTCCCGAATGGCTCAGGTGACTTTTGGGTGGTTAAACGGACTATTTCATCTTTGGAAAAAAAAATTGCAGAAAAGTCGCAGAAAAACTGGTGCGAGTAGTCCAGTTTGGAAGCTCCTATCTTGTAATCTATAAGGAATCAGAAAAATTGCAAAACATGAAAGTTGTATCTCTTTGAATCTAGTTTCTATAAAGATAAACCATTTATAATTTGGACATTTTTATCAAAAGTCACGATCGATTAACCGAAGCTCGGTACTGCTGTTGTTTTTCAGGCAGTGAGCATGGCAGAAATTTCTGCTGCACAGGACCGACTTTGGAAGCTTATAGCTCGTAATATATAAAGACTTACAAGATGATCAAAACATGAAAGTTATAGCTCTTTGAATCTAGTTTCCAGAAAGATAAACCATTTATCATTTGGACATTTGTACAGAAAATTATGATTGATCAAAGTTGGCTGGTGGAGCAATTTTGACAGAATTTTCTGATGCACTTTAGAAGCTCATATCTCGGGATATATAAAGAGTTATATAGTGTACAACCTATCAAATGAAATATCTTCAAGTCTAGTTTCTAAATCTTCAAACCGTTTATCATTTGGATATTTCCACAAGGAGTTATTAGCGTTTTAACAGAAGGTGTACAACAAGGGAAAATGGTAAGAGGATGTACAACCTGCATAGCGCAGGGACAACTCGATGAAGCTTGGGCAGAATGATTTTAAGCCTTGGTTTGTCTGCAATTTTGGGTATATTTTCACCCATAGTTGCTCATTTTTGGAGGTTCTTGAAGGAAATTAACGAGGGATTCAAGGAGAATCGATTGGAGGTAAGAATTTCGGACCTAAAACTCGTTTATATTGTGAAATCCACCTAGAAAATCATTGAAGTCTTGCTAAAAATGGAAGAAATAGGGCTTGGGATTTTGAAAATTTAATTGGGTATTTGGAGAACCATTTGGGGTCGGATTTGGGAACTTTTGATATGTACGAACTCGATTGGAGATAATGAACCCGTTGATGTGAAAATTTCTGAGTTTCGAGAAGTGGGCCTGGGGCTCGGGTTTTGCTAATTTCAGAATTTTTGGTATTTTTTGATTGTTTTCGCTTGGGCTTTGTCCGCTCAGCATATTGTGATGTATTCATTCTGATTTTTGATAGATTCGACGTGCGAGGTGGCCAATTCGAGGAGCAAGGGCGTCGCGCGCTAGGGATTTAGCTGGTTCGAGGTGAGTAGTGATCGTAAATGATGTTTTGAGGGTTTGAAACCTCAAATTGTACATCGTAGTGCTATATTGAGATGAGACACGCGCTCGATGATGAGCGTGGGGTCGTTTATTACTGGGGATTGTGACTTTGTTCCGTCCCGATTGATGATTTTTACCGCGTATTTGATTGAAACTTATTTGTTATCATCATGATTTGAGTTGATTGCCATATTTGGGCTTCGTGCCAATTATTTGAACCCTTCGGGGATTTTTATCACTGTTTCCTCACTATTTTGACTTATTACTTGAACTCAATCATGCTGTTTTCCACTGTTTTACAACTCAGCCACTTTTACTCAGTTTTGAGACTTAAATAATATTTTAATGATGTTTTTGGGCTGAGAACTACTGTTTTACTATGCCCGAGGGGCTTGTGATGATTTTCTGACTGGGTGCAGCCGAGGGCCAGATGTGAGGATATACTGAGTGATATGAGGTCGAGGGCCTGAGATACTTTATATACGCCACGAGGTGGCTTGACTGATATGAGGCCGAGGGCCTACATTTGATGCCACGAGGTGGCTTCATCTTGCGCTTGGGCTGTAAGGGGCCCCTCCCGGAGTCTGTACACCCCCAGTGAGCGCGGGTACCCATTTTGATGCGAGATATAGCCCGAGGGGCTGATATTGTACTAGGCAATAGCACGAAGGGCTGATACTGTTCCATGTGATAGCCCGAGGAACTGGTATTGTTCTGAGATTTGAGCCCGAGGGGCTGATACTGTTCTGCGATATTTCCCAAGGGGCGGATTTGTTGATAAGGAGATTTTACTTGATTTCTCACTAATTTACTGTTTTCAAATGATGTTTTATTGCTTCGTTATAGAATGCCTTGTTCTTTACGTGTTTTCTTACTTTTAGTCGTTATTATATTTATTACTCAATGGGTCAGAGTACTCACATTACTCCCTGCACCATGTGTGCAGATTCAGGCGTTGTTGGTTCCGCTCCGGACTGCCGACTCCTCTCATCCAGGCGGTGATTCAGAGACTACGAGGTAACTTGTATCATGATCCATAGTTGTTCATGACTTGTGACACCCCGGTTTGGGCTGTGTCAGGATGGTTTCTATTATGATTAGCTATATTTTCGCGAATTATTGCTATTAAATCATGCTTATATTTTTTTTATGTTAATTAACTGCTTAAAATGAGATTTTGGTTAAATTGGTTGTCCTTGTCTTCACGAGAGGCGTCATCACGACCAGGTTCGGGGTTAGGGTCGTGACAAGTTGGTATCAGAGCCTAGGTTACATTGGTCTCACGAGTCATGAGCGGGTTTAGTAGAGTCTCGCGGATCGGTACGGAGACGTCTGTATTTATCCTTGAGAGGCTGCAAAACCTTTTAGGAAAAACTTCATATTCTTGAAATACTTGTCGTGCGAGCTTGTTGATCTGAGCACTAAACTTCTGTTATCCTATTCTCTCACAGATGGTGAGGATGCGAGCTACTGGATGAGGTGGACGACCACCAGCTCGTGCTCAAAGTTCCCTTCTAGCTCAAAGTTCAGCTCGTGCTCCGTCAGCCCAGGGTCCTTCTATGCCGAGTGCATCTGCTAGACACTCGAATGCAAGGGGTTCCCTTCAGTCCTCTACCGATGCCATTTTGTAGTGCGGAATACATATAGGTTGTGTGTCTGGCATCACATCAATCCCAAAATCAATCTCCCTGTCTGGTGGAATCCCAGGGAGTTCATCCGAAAAGACTCCCGATAGTTTATTCACAACAGGCACGGACTCAAGTGTAGGTGCCTCAGCATCGGTGTCTATAACCAGGACCAAATGGTAGATACACTCCCTTGGTAATCATCTTCGTGGCCTTAAGCTGAGAAATAAACCTACCCTTCGGCACCACATTATCCCCCTTCCATTCAACAACTGGCTCATTTGGAAATTCGAACCTCCACAGTTCTGGCTCGGCAATCAAGCTTGGAAAAACACGAATAGAGTCAGTCCATCCCTATTATCACATCAAAATCAACCATCCCCAATTCAATGAGATCGGCCATGGTGTCCCGACCACGCACCGTGACAACACAATCCCTATAAACCTGTACAGCCACAATAGACTCACCAACCGGAGTAGATACAGAGAACGGCTCATGAAGCTGTTCCGGTTCTATCCTTAATTCCATAGCAACATAAAGGGTGACATAGGACAAAGTGGAACTAGGATCAATAAGAGTATACTCATTATGAGATTGGACAGTCAACATACCTATGACTACATTTGGAGAAGCCTCTGCACTCTAGCGATCACTCACAGCATAGAAATGGCTGGGTCCTCCTGAAATCTGCTTACCATCCCTAGTTGCACCACCCTGCGGGTGCTGGAGTGCCTCGGGCTAGAGGAGGTGCTGCGGACATAGTAGCTGCAGAACTGGCTGGCTGTGTTGTACCCCTGCGCATACCCTGCCGGGGCAAACGGTAATCCCTCTGAATGTGACCCCTCAATCCGCACCTGTAGCATATAGGTAGCTCCACGTAACAGATTCCCAAGTGCATCTTCCCACACCTAGGGCATGGGGGCCTCTGCTGCTACTGAAATCTCCCACCAGAGCGACCCTGCTAGTAGGATCCCCTGTTGCCCTGGTTGGGCCTAAAATGGTTTCCTTGCTACTGACTGGGCCTCGATGGCGGTGCACTGACCGAAGACTGAGCAAAATACTGGGACGGCCCTAATGACCCTCTCTTAAAAGTTGTCCTACCACCACTACCACCAGTAGTACCATTGAAGTTGCCGACTGACCGGGCCTTATTACTGCTCTCTCGCTCCATTCTATTCTTTATCTTGCCAGTCTCTGTGGCTTGAGAAAATACCACCATCTTACCAGAGTTCATATTAGAATTCAAGGCAGCTGTAGCAGCCTCATTGATAACCAAGGGGCTAAGGCCCTACGCAAACCGGCGCACTCTAGCCTCATAGAGGGCATCATGTGAATAGCATACTTGGACAAGCGCGCGAACTCCATATGGTACTCCCACACACTCTTTCTACCTTGTTTTAGGTTCTCAAACTCAACAACACAGGCAACCTTAGTCTCGACAGGCAAGAAATGATCTATGAGAGCGTCGGCAAACTCAATCCACCTTGCCGGAGGGCTCCCCTCCTCAAGGGAGTCCTCCCACATCTCAAACCAAGAATAGGCCACCCCTTTTAGGTGGTAGGAGGCCAACTCTGCTCCCTCCATCTCAGTAGCACGTATGACTTGGAGGGTCTTGTGGATCTCGTCAATAAAATCATGGGGGTCCTCTCAGGATCAGTACCTGTGAACACTGGAGGGTCCAACTGGAGAAATCAGTTCACCCTAGAACTCATGGAATCTCCTGGTTGACTAGAAGAAGTGGGGGCAACATCTGATCTCTGGACCTGGGATACACCGGGACCGGAAGTTGGGGATGGAGGTGGAACTGCAATATCAGCTGGATGGATTGTTGCACCCTCAGTAGTGGCAGGAACTGGTGCGGTCTGACTAGGTGTAGTAGAATCAGGCAGTGTAGTAGTCGGGAAAATATTCCCACCCACTCATGGGGGGCATTAGCTCCTTGTCCAGTTCTTGCTTTCTTCCTAGGCATCATATATTGAAAATTAGAGCAATGCACGAGTTAAAGGAGGAACAATCCTACAATCAGTTTTATCGCACGATCAAGAACATCAAAGAAGGGTATTATTCCTCCATGTCCAAGTAACCTCCTAAATAGGGATGTGGTCAACAACACACTAATAAGAAGGACAGTACTAGACACGGCTCCGAGACGTCCTTGGACACTTTAAAACCTTAGGCTCTAATACCAAGTTTGTCATGCCCCGACCTCGGGGAGTGCGACTGACGCTCAACCGAGATAAACCGGCCGAGCAAGCCTGTACAATACCTTCTACCCCAACTCACTCATGAATTAAGAGAAGAACTATTTCATTAATTAGACAGTGAGGAGATTCACGTGAACAACACACCAACTCATTACCAGCAGTTTCATCATCTATAAGTTTCAAAATACATACACTTTCATAGTTTGATGTGGAACGTGTGATTCAGTTGCCAAAATTACTAGTTTGACTTTTCAAACACTGACATACCACCCATACAATGTCTACGGAGCCTCTAATAGATATAAAAGGGTACAATGATAGTGCGGCAACATGGCCCCGGCTATACCTCAAAACATGATACATAAGGACAAAAGATATATGACCCCGAATGAGGTGGGGCTCACCAAGTCAGCTGGGAAGAGGGTATACCTCTATCAACGATCAAAGCCGCCTGCTGTGGAACCACCTCTAGGAAGAAGACCTAGTGTGTTTTCCTTGTTAATCTTCTAAGATTTGAGTAAGAATTGAGGAACAATTAGTTGAGGAACGCTCTCCCTATCTAGAGCACTTTCTCACTCTCAAAATGTTAGGTTCTTACTTAAGAAATTGTCCATAGAGTCTATATAAAGAAATGGGGTCGGGTTATCAAAACCAAAAGAATGAAGCTCCGGAACCCAATCTGCGGTCCGTGAAAGGGGCCGCGAAATGTCCCTCCAGAACTGGGAAGCCCTACCTGAGTATGCGGCTGTTCTGCGGTCCGCATATCGATTCTGCAGTCGCAAAGCGGACCGCAGAATCTACTACCAGAATTCCTCATGTCAATCCTGGGATGCAATCTACAGCTCGCAAAGTAATTCTGCGGCCGCGTAATGGACCGCATAATGGCCCACAAATTTTCTCAAGTGCCTGCTTCATTCTGCGGCCCGCAGAGTGATTTTGTCACCACATAGTGGGCCGTAGAAATGTCTTTTTCTGCCAAACAAAATTTCTCTTTCTTACCAAACCGCATTATACCCTTCATGGGGGAAACCATCAAGAATACCCAATCATCCTCTTTGAACTCCAACTATGCGACGAACGTCCGAATAGGACTTTTGACGACTCTGAGCAGTTTTCAACCGATCCTAAATGACCTTAACCTTCTCTATAGCTTGAAGCACGAGGTCTGGTCCCATCAATTCTGCTTCCCCAATCTCAAACCACCCAATGGGAGATCTATATCTCCTACCATAATAAAGCCTCGAATGGTGCCATCTGAATACTAGCATGGTAACTGTTGTAGGCAAATTCTATGAGTGGAAAATGATCATCCCAGCTACCTTTGAAGTCAAGAACATAAGGGCGCAACATATCCTCAAGCGTCTGAATAGTCCGCTCTGCCTGCACGTTGGTCTGTGGATGGAAGGTTGTACTAAGGTTCACATGAGTACCCAAACCTTGCTAAATTTCTTCCAAAAATTAGCCGTGATAATAGAAACGGGGGTGCCATGCAACCTGACTATTTCCTTGAGCATAATTGAGCATATTGTTCTGTTGTGACGGTAGTCTTAATAGGTAAGAAATGTGCTGATTTAGTGAGTCAATCCATAATCTTCCCACACAATGTCTACGGAGCCTCTAATAGATACAAAAGGGTACAATGATAGTGCCGGCAACAACGCCACGGCTATACCTCAAAAAATAATACATAAGGACAAAAGATACACGACCCCAAATGAGGTGGGGCTCACCAAGTCTGCTGGGAAAGGGGTGTACCGCTATAAACTATCAAGGTCGCCTGTTGTGGAACAACCTCTAAGATGAAGACCTAGTGTGTTTTCCTTGTTAATCTTCCAAGATTTGAGTAAGAATTGAGGAACAATTGGTTGAGGAACTCTCTCCCTCTCTAGATCACTTTCTCACTCTCAAAATGTTAGGTTCTTATCTAGATCACTTTCTCACTCTCAAAATGTCAG
Organism: Nicotiana obtusifolia; assembly: GCA_002018475.1. Lineage (NCBI taxonomy): Eukaryota > Viridiplantae > Streptophyta > Magnoliopsida > Solanales > Solanaceae > Nicotiana > Nicotiana obtusifolia. The sequence goes on along the minus strand of MCJB01048607.1, from coordinate 22,722 downwards.
GTTCTTACGTAAGAAATGGTCCATAGAGTCTATATAACGAAATGGGGTCGAGTTATAAAATCCATAAAAATAAAGCTCCGGAACCCAATATGCGACCGCATAATGCTTCTGCGGTCTGCAAAATGTCCCTCCGGAGTTGCGCAGCCTACCTGGGTATGCGGTTGTTTTGCGGTCCGCATATCGATTCTGCAGTCGCAAAGCGGACCATAGAATCTCCACCCGAAATTCCTCTTGTGGATCATGCAATGCAATCAGCGGCCCACAAATTAATTTAGCAGCCGCATAATGCACCGCATAATGGCCCACAAATTTGCTCAAGTTCCTACTTCACTCTGCGGCCCGTAGAATGATTCTGCGACCGCATAGTGGGCTGCAAAAATCTCTTTTTCTGCCAACATTTTTCTTTAACTCCCTAGCGCACTGTTCAACCCAAAAAGTCCATACCATGGTGAGCTTGCTCGCCTTGAAGAATTCCTACCATCACCAAACATATTAGCCTACCTTGCCACCACAGAACCTCGCGTTTTAGGTAAAATTTTATGGGACCTTACAGTTTAGTTTTACATATTAGTACTATTCCATATGTACTAACTTCCCTTTTTGTCGGGGGTGCTACATCTTTAATGGATGCAGGTGGTTCTATAGCAGGTGGTATTGATCAGTGATAGTAGCACACCCTCTCCTCAGCTGATTTGGTGAGTCCCACTTCATTTCGAGATCTTGTATGTTCTATCCTTTGTACTTAGCATTTTGAGGTACAGCTAGGACCTTGTTGCCGGCACTATCGTAGCACTCTTTTGTTCCTATTAGAGGCTCCGTAAACATAGTGTGGGTTGTATCTATTTTTGGGAAGGTTAAACTAAAAATATTGTAATCGTATCATCTGTTCAACTTTAACTATGATTGTACTATGTTCTGTTTCAAAGACGTTTTAATGACGTGACTAATGGAAAAAGGACTTGTGTTGTTCACATGAATTCTTACTGACTTATCAATGAAATGTATTCTTCTCTTTATTCATGGGTGATTTGAGTAGAAGGTATTGTAAAGGCTTGCTTGTCCGGGGTATTTCAGTTGAGCGCTGGCCGCGCTCCCCGAGGTCGGGGTGCGACAGCTGACAAGCGGTCCCAGCTGAATGACGATCTCCGAGCATAATTAAGCTCGGCTCTAACAGAGCGGGACGCCCTCGGTAGAGAATAAGAAGAAATCAAGTACAAGTTGGACACAACCTCCACCGATGCCAAAGATATGGTGGCCCAATACAAGGTCGATGTCAAAGCAACCAAGGCCCGCCTGAAGACCAATGCCGAACATATGAGGCGGCTGTCTCGAAGGGAGACCTTCGATGAGATTCATGCCGAGGCTTCAACCTGTCGGCCAAGATCGAGGAAGCAATAAAGCTTGAGGCCGAGACAAAGAAACTTTCCGAGCCTAAAGGCGCATAAGGCTCCGAGGGTTCTGAGGGATCCGATGGTTCTGACGACGAGTTGGGCCCCAATGAAGATCAGGCATGAATGCCTTAAAACTTTTTTAGTTTTTGTCTTGTGTATGTTTTTTGTTTATTTTGAGACCCTTTTTTTAGGCTGTAAATACATTCCGGAATATATAAAATTTCCCTTTCTAGAAATTTCGAGTCGCTACTTTTTTAGCATCTTTTCATAATTTCTATTCTTGCAAATATTTCTAATACCTTAGCATAGAATCAAATGTAGTAATAAGTCATTCATTTTTTGGAGGTCCGAACAGAGCCTGACTTCGATGCAACTTTATTTGCTCGAGGCTTTAAAACTCGGAGTGACCGGAAGTTTTCCCAAGATGCTTAAGTGATTTTTATATGATGCTTTGCCGAGGGTAACCTTTTAGCAGGTTTTAAATTTTTATGAAGGCCTTATGTTCTGATTACGAGCTTCGGACATCTCTGAGCATTTTTTAGGGTGGCCACAGCCTTTTGTGTTTGGGCACTACCTAATAGGTTTTGTGCCTCCGCGATTTGGTAGCCCGAGTTGCCCAAAATTTGTTCGAATGACAGTCCCCGAGTAGGGGTAGCCCTTGGGCTCGATAGTCACTGAATAGGGGTAACCGTTGGGCTCCATAGTCCCCGAATAGGGTTAGGATCTATGTTTTAAGAGGCAAAAATGTGTAATAGCAAGGTGGAAACTTCCTTTCATTTCTCTGTGCAAAGTACATCATCGAAAGCGTGTAAAATCTTGTATCATGGCTAAGGTGGCCTATGTGGTCACGATTCACTTGACCGTTTGGCCCTTACAATAAATCCTAACCACCTCCTAAGCTATTCAACTATAAAGTTTCCTTCTTTCCTTGCTAACAACCTTAACCCGAGGGTGATGGCCCCCTGTATTCGAGGTCGACTTAAGGGGGCTCAGCTAAAGTTGATGTGCCCATTGACTCCGATTTAAGACCAGCCTTCAAATCTAAGTTAGCACGATTTAATGTTGCCTCATTAAAAACCTTGCCGAAAGACCCATTAGGGACAAAATCGGTTCAAGGAAAAGAGAGTGCAATGCGTGCTTTGAGACCTAATAGTCACATCTCCCTTGGTCGTTGCCTGCAAGTGTTAGTCCCATTCGTAATATTATAAAAACGTATATGATATTGTACCTTAGCAGTAGTACTGCTTTAAGTGCATCACGTTCCAATTGTTTGGTAGTTGTGCACTGTTTCCTACTTCGAGTTTGTACGAGCCTTTGCCAGTAATTCCGGCAACTCGATGTGGTCCTTCCCAATTCGGTCCCAGCTTCCCCTTATTCGGGTTTCGGGTATGCAGTGTTACATTTCGTAACACCAAGTCCCCGATCTTGAAGTTTTGGAGGTTGGCTCTTCGGTTGTAATATCTTTCTATCCGCTGTTTCGTTGTGGCCAACTAGACTAGGGTGGCCTTGCACCTTTCATCCAATAATTCCAGGATCGTGCTCATGGCCTTACAGTTCGATTCCTCAGTCGCATATCAGAACTTTAGGCTCAGTTCTCCCACATTTACCGGTATTAATTCTTCGGCACCATAGACTAATGAAAACGAGGTGGCCGCTATACTAGACTTCAAATTTGTACGGTATGCCCATAAGATTTTGGGCACAATTTCCTTCCATTTCCCTTTGGCATCAGTCAACCTTTTTTTTCAAGATTTGGAGTATGATCTTGTTTGTAGATTCTGCTTGTCTGTTCCCACTAGGGTGATTGGGTGTTGATAAGATCTTTCTAATATTATGATCTTCGAAAAAATTATTTACCTTGTTGCCGATGAATTGCTTCCCATTATCACACACGATCTCGACCAGTATCCCCAATCAGCATATTATATGATCCCAAATGAAGTCAATGACTTCCTTTTCCCGGACTTTCTCGAACGCTTGGGCTTCGACCTGTTTAGAAAAGTAATTGGTCATAAATAATATGAAGTGAGCCTTACCGGGTGCCATCGGCAGTGGACCGACGATGTCCATTTCCCATTTCATGAACGGCCATAGGGACAAGACAAAATGAAGCAGTTCTCCCAGTTGGTGGATCATTGGTGCATATCTTTGGCAGGTGTCGCATCATCATACAAAGACCTTTGCATCTTTCTCCATTTCAATCCAATAATAGTCGGACTTGATTAATTTTCGAACCAAAGATTTCGCCCCTAGATGGTTTCCGCAAGTGACTTCGTGAACTTCTCTTGAAGCATATTCGGTATCCCCCGGCCCTAAGCATATGACGAGCGGGCCGTCGAATGTCCTTCTGAATAGAATCCCTTCGGACAAGCTAAACTTGGCTGCCTTCGTGCACAGAGCTCTCTATTCTTTAGGATCCGAGGGCAGCTTCCCGATCTTCAAATAATCTATGTGTTTCTTCCTCCAATCCCAGGTTAAACTTGTTGAATTTATTTCGGCATGGCCTTTTTCTACTACCGATTTTTATGAGTTGTACGACTGTTCCCGAACTGAATTAATCATCATCGACCGATGATCCCAAGTTAGCCAGAGCATCAGCCTCGCTATTTTTATCACGGGGCACATGCTGTAGGGTCCATTCCTTGAATTGATGTAGCCTTACCTGCAACTTGTCTAAATACCTTCACATTCATTCCTCTTTTACTTAGAACGTCCCATTGACTTTATTTACCATAAGGAGGGAATCGTACTTAGCTTCGACCACCTCAGCCCCAAGGCTTTTAGCCAATTCGAGACCTGCAATCATGGCCTCATACTCGACCTCGTTGTTAGTCAATTTCACAGTTCTAATAGATCGCCTAACTATGTTACCCGTGGGTGGCTTCAGCACGATGCCGAGCCCGGACCCCTTTGCGTTCGAGGCACCGTCCGTAAAAAAGGGTCCAAATTCCCGAGGCAGACCCCGAGTTAATAATAATTCCCTTTCAACTTCGAGTATTAAGGCTGGCATAAAATCAGCCACAAAGCCTGCCAAAATTTTTGATTTGATAGCGGTTCGGGGTCGATACTCGATATCGTACTCTCTAATCTGGACTGCCCATTTGGCCAACCAGCCCGAGAGCTCAGGTTTGTGCATGATGTTCCTAAGTGTGGAAGAGGTTACGACACATATGGGGTGGCATTGAAAGTATGGTTGCAACTTTCTGGAGGCGCTTCAAAGCGAGCGCCAATTTTTCCAGGTGCGGATATCTTGTTTTGGCCTCGCCTAGAGTTCTACTAACATAGTAAATAGGAAATTGTGTACCTTCCTCTTCTTGGAATAAGACTCCACTTACCGTCACCTCGGATACCGCCAAGTAAAGGTACAGCTACTCATCCGCCTTTAGAGTATGGAGCAGGGGTGGACTCGAAAGGTACCGTTTGAGTTCTTCCAAAGCTTGTTGGCACTCTAGAGTCCGAGAAAAGTTATTATTCTTCTTCAATAGTGAGAAGAACCGATGGCCTTTGTCTTAGGACCTCGATATGAACCGGCCCAGGGTGGCGATTCACCCGGTTAGCGTTTGAACAGCCTTGATACTATCCACCACAGTGATGTCTTCTATAGAATTGATTTTATCGGGATTGATCTCGATCCCATGGTTGGACACCACGAACCCTAGGAATTTTCCGTATTCGACTCCGAATGCATATTTTTTGGGGTTCGGCTTCATATTGTATCTCTTCAATATGTCAAAGGTTTCTTGCAAATGTTTCAAATGGTCCTCTGCTTGCAGGGACTTAACTAACATGTGGTCAATATAAACTTCATCGATTTTCCTATCTGTTCTTTGAGCATCCAGTTTACTAGGCGTTGGTGAGTGGCACCAGCATTCTTTAGTTTGAACATCATTACATTATAACAATAGGTGCCGAATTTTGTGAAAATGAAGTTTTTTCTTGATCGTCCGGGTCCATCCGGATTTGGTTGTACCTAAAATAGGCATCGAGAAAGCTGAGTATCTCATGATCGGTCGTTGCATCGATCATGCAATCGATGTTAGGCAAAGGAAAAGAGTCCTTAGAGCATGCCTTGTTCAAGTTGTTGTAATCTACGCACATTCTTAATTTATTTCCCTTTTTAGGCACTATCACTATGTTACCTAACCAGTCCGATATTTAACTTCCCGAAAGGACCTATTTTAAGGAGTTTAGATACCTCATCTTTGATGAATGCATGCTTGACTTCGGACTGAGGCTTCCTCCTCTGTTTAACCGGGTGGAACTTCAGATCCAAACATAGCTTATGAACGGTTATCTCTGGGGGGATCCCTATCATATCAAGATCGGACCAGGCAAAACATGATATGTCAGTTTTAAGGAAACTACTGAGTTCTTTCCTGAGGTCGAGGATCAACCCTATGCCCAGGTATATCTTTTGATCCAGTAGGTGTTCAGTTAATATGACTTGTTCCAGCTCTTCGACAGTAGATTTGGTGGCATCGGTATCATCAGGAGATATGAACGATCTAGGAACTCCGTTATCATCTTTCTCAATGACTCCTCGTCCCTCTAGTCCGACCGTGACCGGCATCGGTGATTGCTATTTAACTTCGGCCTTTCTGGCCGGCTCTACGCTCTTTAATGTCGAAACAGATGGTACTAGGAGTACTTCATCTATTGCGAACATTTCCTTTGCGGCCGGTTATGTTCCGTACACTATCTTGATCCCTCCCGGTGTAGGGAACTTGCCTTGTGCAAGGTCAAAGGTATTGCCCTCATGTTGTGAACCCATAGTCTTCCGAAGAGAGCATTATACCTCATATCCCCTTCAATCACATAGAATTTTGTTTCCTGAATGGTTCCGACGGTGTGCACCGGTAGGGTTATCTCCCTTTGAGTAGTTTCGCATGCCATGTTAAATCCGTTAACCACCCGGACTGCTGGCACTATTTGATCTTGTAGACCCAACGGCTCTACGACCCTCGATCTGATGATGTTGGTCGTGCTACTTGGATCAATCAACACACGCCTAACTCAAGATTTATTTATATGTGCAGATATTACCAGTGCATCATTATGCGGTTGTACGATGCCTTTGGCATCCTCCTCGTTGAATGAAATGGTTCCCTCCGGGATATAATCTTGGGCTCGTTTTTCCCTTGTGATGGACACTTTAGTGCGCTTTAGCATTTGTCCATGGGGGACATTGACTCCTCCAATGATCATGTTGATGACGTGCTGAGATTCTTCATGTTCGGTTTGTTTGTTGGAGTCCCTGTTCCTGAGGTAAATTTTGGCTCAATCACTTTGAAATTCATAGAGATGCCCGTTATTGAATAACCGGGCCACTTCATCTCTTAACTGTCGGTTGTCCTCGGTTGTATGGCCATGAGTTCCATGATCTTACACATCAAGTTAGGGTCTCTTTGGGTAGGGTTGGACTATAATGGTCGAGGCCACTTGGTATCCTTGCTGCTACAATGTTGGCAGCATCGACATAGAAGTTATATTCCGATAACGTTGGTGCCTCCTTTGCCCCGAGTGGCCTATTGAAATCATCTTTGCATATGAGTCCACGGCTATTGTGGCCTTGATCGTTCCTCTTCTCGTTTCTTGTAGGGTTATGCCTAGATCCATTACCCCTTCGATCTCCGCTATACGGTTGATACCACTGTTTATTCGATCTTGGTTCATGATCAACAACTCTCTTAGACTTGTTATTAGATTTAATGGGATAAACAAACCCGGAGGGGGCCCCGAGCTGATCTTCCTCGACCCTGATTTTTGACTGGTACCTGTTATGAACGTCGGTCCAAGTTACAGCCGGGTACTCTACCAAATTTTGTTTTAACTACTGTGAAGACAGGGAGCTTCGAGGGGTAAGTCCTTGAGTGAATACCCGAAAGGCCCAATCATCTGCAACTGGAGGCAAGTTCATCTGTTCCATTTGAAACCTTGATACGAACTTTCGTTGTCTCTTTGCTTTACCAAGAAAAGATCTGATTTTCTGGTCAGGACCTAGATGGCCCCGCCATGTTCTTTCACAAAAGCATATGCAAGCATAGCAAATGAATCAATAGAATTTGGGGATAAGTTGTGATATCATATCATTGCTCCTTTTGACAGAGTTTCTCCGAACTTCTTTAGCAAGTCCAAATCGATTTCGTCATCTTCCAAGTCATTCCCTTTGATGGCACACGTGTAAGAGGTCACGTGATCATTTGGATCTGTGGTTCCATTATATTTCAAAATATCGGGCATACAAAACTTCTTCAGGATTGGCTTCGGTGCTACACTCGGAGGAAAAGGCTTTTGGACAAATTTCTTGGAGTCCAGGACTTTCAATATCAGGGGAGCTCCTAGGATTTGATTGACCCTAGAGTTATAGGTCTCCACTTTTTTTGCTATTGGCCTCAATTTTCTTCTCCCCTAATTCCACCCGCTTTGTCAGTTCCTCAAGCATTTTCATTATTTCGGGATTGGTCCTGGATTTAGCTTCATTCGCCATCTGGTGCTTTACTCACTTCTTCGAGTACTCCTTCGAGACCGTTCGGGCTCGACCCTACCAGGAGTGTGGCCTTGATTTTGTAGATGTGCTATTGCCACCTGTTGAGTCTGCAACATTTCGAAGATTAACCGCAGGTTTATCCCATCACCTCCGCCTTCGAGTGTTTCTCGAAACGTTTCTTGTGGGCCTCTGCGAATCCTGTTCTCGGGGTTAGTTGGCAGGTGGGCGTCGATAGCAACCTGTGAATTGGCGCTGATTAGATCTATAGCTGGGACTTTATTGGGATTAGCAGGGGGTACCTAATTTTTAGGTACCATATTGTTGTCTTCGCCGTGATGGCCAGACTCAGCATCAACGCTCAAGTGAGCAGATTGAGAGTTTGACATTTTTGAAGATAACCAGAAATTTGAAACTTAAATAACAAGCATAAAATATAATGTTTGTTATGGAAATTTTTATAATATTACACTATTATCTTTAGCCCCACGGTGGGCGCCAAACTATTTATCCTAAAAACGGATAACAATTGCCTTTATACGCGGTTTTAAGGATATGTAGATTAACTCAATATAAGTGATCAATAACGTCAGATAAGAAGATTAAAGATAAAATAAATAGCCAAATTAGTTGTAGTATTGGGTCTGGGCTCGGTTGTGAGTTTAACTATTAGTTTGTCTTGGATTCGGAGCCAAAATATATATGAAAAGCTATGAGCAAGAACAAGAACTTTGAGATAACTTAGAAGCAGAGAAAACAAGTTTATATTGCCTTGATATACGTGTTACGGTGTGTCTCATGAATAAAAATCACTCCATTTATATAGTAGGAGAGTTTCTTCCCTAGTATAACTCTAAAAAAGGTAAAAATCTTCTTTTTTGTTAATCACTAATCTGTTGTCTATACGGGCCGAGATCTACGCTGAGATATCCGGTTGGGCACGGATATCACGGCCCTTTGTTAATCTTGTGCGGATATTTGGTAATGCTTTCCGAGGTCTTTGAGCTTGAACCGGATCTGGGGGGGCGTGGTGTCGATGGCTCAAGGGGGCTTTGTTCGGCTTGGTACGGGAGGTTCCTAGCTTCGATTCCAATTCCTTTTAGTTATGTCCTTGCTTCGTTTGCCCCAACGGGAAGTCGGGGTGCTTAATAGCCCCGGTTTTACCTGTATATAAAAACACATACCCCAATCCATGTGGTAAAAATCGCCTCCAAAATCGCACAAATGGGAACTCCAAAACCTTGTGAGAAAAAGTGACTAAATTTTGGAATGAGTAAAACAAATGCAGCAGTTGTTATCGCTCGAATGAGATTATAGATGATCTCGAAACTCATATTTGATAAGTCTGACATTATCTTGTGAAATTACACCCACGATAGACTTTTGAATCAAAAAATTTGGCCTTAAAATGAGGGAGATGTGATATTTTGAAGTTTCAAGTCTGAAAATTTAAGGGACAAAAGTGACATTTTTGTAATTATTTTACACTAGAAAATCATAAACAAAAGAATCTTCGTTAGGACCCAAAACTCATTCAGAACTTCCCGGACACAAACCATATATGAATTTCAATCATAAAACACGCTACGAACATGCTCGCGAACTCAAAATACTGAAAAAGGGTAATCGTAAACTCTAAATCCTTGATTTAACTAGTTTCTCAACCAATGATCAAAAATGCACCTGAGCCCCTCGGGACTCCATCCAATCATACCAACAAGTACAAATACATTATCCAAATGTATCCTAAGGCTCAAAACACTCGCGGGAATATCACAACAAAGAATCGAGGCTCAAACCGAATAGAATTTTTCTTATGTTGTTAAATCTTCATTCTTTCAAAAGTATCTGAATCACACTTAAACACATTACTTCCAAATTTTGCACACAAGTTTTATTCAACTATATAGACCTATCCAAAGTCTCAGAACGCCAATTGGTGTCTAATAACATCAAGGTCAACTCTTGGTCAAACTTATGAACTCTTAAGTTCTTCAAATTGCCAACTTTCGACAAATAGTGTCGAATCCTTCTAGGAACCTCCAAAACCGAATCTGAATATACGACAAGTCCAAAATCATCATAAGAACCTATGGGAACCATAGAAACTTGATTTCGAGTTCGTTTGCCCAAAAGTCAAACCTTGATCAACTCTTCCAACTTAAAGCTTCCAAATCGAGAATCATCTTCCAAATCAATCCCGAACCACTCGAAAATTAAAATCGACCATACACGCAAGTCATAATATATCATATGAAGCTACTCAAAGTCTCAAACTACCGAACAGAAACTAGAGCTCAAAACGACCGATCGGGTCGTACATTCTCCCCCACTAAACATACGTTCTTCCTTGAACGTTCCAAGAGTTGTTTCAAAGCCATCAATCCACTATATAAACCCACCATACACATACTCATGGGTGATCCCACATCACCTTAATCCATAAAATCCCATCGACACAATGTTGACTGAAGATTCTTCCTTTAACCTTAACCGATAAGCGTTAAAACCAAATTTCAACATCCATGTCTCCTTTTACGATCTGATTCTCACATACACACATTGTAGCAATATCAACCAGCCGCAACAAATCATAAAGATATTCACAAGATATAACCACACAATGTAGCCCAACGCTCATATGCCCATAGTAATATCTATGACCATAATAGTTGCCTGTTACCAAATCGACTATCGGTAATATACCTCATATCAAATAAAACCTTGCTCCAAACCTTCATACTCTGCCAATGATAAAAGAAACATGTAGAAACTCATAACCACTCACCTAATCAATAAGTCGTAGAGTTCTCTCGTCCGACAAGGACCATTGACAAATTCTGAGTGAAAATATAATATTATTCTTCCAAATATTCCTTACCCCAATATGATAGTGCAAATCCAAGTCAAAAAATCTCATCTCGCCCTATACTAACAGCCCAACCGACAAGGCACATCAAAAGTCACATGGAAAGAAATAACTCAAATATGTCCAAAAATGGAAAGAAAACATGGTACAAGGATTATCCAACAAGTACAACTAATATAACAATAAATGCATAATTTCTTGAACTCATCTCACAAAGGAAAAACAAAACGCACGAAATAAATACAAGGAAGGGTATCCCACATAACTCCGTTGTGGAGCGCAACCCGATCCAAAACATATCAATCCATGTAGGGATACCCATCGATCCATAATGTGCATGCTCACTAAGCACATGTGTGTCAATGTCAAACATGATAGAGTGCATAAGTATAATTGTAGGGAGGTGAGCAGGCATAATACAATACGAAAAAAGGCAAGCACAATTATGTTGCACTAAGCAAATCAACATCGCGAGGGCCATCTCGCCCATATCGCCATTAGACCTAAATAGGATCACAACGTGCGTGTGAATAATCATATAACCTCACAACCCGTCATAGTATAAGGGAGAAACACATAAGCAAATCCGATCTGATATAGAATACTCATTCTCATTAGGCCTACAAATAGCCTCCAAACCAATTTTGATCATCCCCAAAGAGATAAATAACCTCCCAAAAGCCCATATCAACCTATCCATAACACATAGCATCAGCTATCCAATTTATTTAACATATCTTTACAGTTCACAATTAAGGAACAATCTGCCCACGAGAACATTTAGTCTCTAAACCTCATGAATACTGAAATCTCCATATCCGATCCCAACTCCACTACTCAAATTACCGATACTCACTCGTATACCATCATCTTACAGAATATATCCACCTACATCTTCTATGCCACATAGTAAAGCCTGAACCTCAACAGCTCAAAACCAGGCGATCAGCGTAACATTAGTCAAGCATCCGTAGGTCAAAACACAAGGCGCCTTCTAAAATTCACACCTTTCCCAAGCGATACCAAATAGTTACAGCATTCTCATAAACATCTGAAATCGTTCATGCCATCTAAAACTCATGATGTCACGACCCTAACCCCGAACCCGGACGTGATGGCGCCTCTCGTGAAGACAAGGCCAGCCAATTTAACCAAAATCTCATTTTAAGAAGTTAATTAGCATGAAAATAATATAAGCATGATTTAATAGCAATAATTCACGGAAATATAGCTAACCATAATAGAAACCATCCCGATACAGCCCAAATCGGGGTGTCACAAGTCATGAGCAATAATTGATCCTGATACAAGTCTACAAAATAAAATATCTGGCACAACTGTTTGAAAAACATGGAAACGATAAGATAAAGGAGATACGAGGCTAAGGACGCCAACAGCTACCTCGTAGTCTCTGAATCACACCCTGGACGGGAGGAGTCGGCACTCCGGAGCTGAACCAACAACGCCTGAATCTGCACACATGGTACAGGAAGTAATGTGAGTACTCTAACTCAGTGAGTAATAAATATAAATAATGACTGAAAGTAAGAAAACACGTAAAGCACAAGGAATTCTATAAGGAAGCAATAAAACATCATTTGAAAACAGTAAATCAACAATTCCGCCCCCCGGGCAATATCGCAGAACAGTACCAGCCCCGCGGGCTCAAATCTCAGAACAATACCAGCCCCTCTGGCTATCACATGGAACAGTATCAGCCCCTCGGGCTATCACCTAGTACAATATCATCCCCTCGGGCTATATCTCACATCACAATGGGTACCCGCGCTCACTGGGGGTGTACAGACTCCGGGAGGGGCCCCGTACGGCCCAAACGCAAGATCAAGCCACCTCGTGGCATCAAATCAAGGCCCTCGGCCTCATATCAGTCAAGACACCTCGTGGCATTGATACGCTCAAACTACACCTTAATAGACAGCGTAAGCGGTCGGTGTCAAATATAATAACACAACAAGGTTAGGGTCGAATCCCACAGGGAATAGGTGTGAAACGTTTACTTAATTAGTGTAATACACAACTAAGTCGTAATTCTATCTAGTAATTGTAACCGAAAGATGTATTTAATTTAAGGTTAAATGAAGACTAATTGTAGTATTATGAATGTAAATAATATGATTTAAAGAAACCAAGGTTGTGTCCCCCTTAATGTAGTATAATGCTATTGATATTAATATTATATATTTCCAACGGAAGACTCTCTTGATATGCAATTGATGCCTAATTTACTACCTAATATTTTCCAATAGTTGGATAATATGTCCTCTTTATGATTTTCCCAAATACAAAAGAGTTGTGATTAAGAACAATCAATTAATGCGAAATTAAAACCTACTTATTCCTAAGCGATTTTATTAAACAAGGTTTAAAGCCTTGAGTCTTTGTTATTTACTTCTACCAAATTCTACCCCACTTTCCCAAACAAAGATAGAATTAAATGGCGTTTGTTAATGTTTGCAACCACTAACAATTGTTTGAAGAATAAGAAGTAAATAAATATCAATCATCCGTTGAAACAATATTCAGTATCAAAATCCCAATAACATCATACCCATCTAGGGTTCACAACCTTAGCGTTTGGAACTAGTTACTCATGCTAAAAACTGAATATGAAAGAATAGTAATTGTCATAATTTTACAAAGTAGAAGGTAATTGATCCAAAAAAGCTTCCAAGAATTCAAAATAGTTTAAGCCTCGTACTTTGTGCTCTCAATTCTGACAAGATAGTCCCCACAAAACCCTATTAAACCTATTTATAAAGGCCCAAAACCCTAGGCGAAGTTCGGACTAATTTGCCCCTGATGTCAATAATGCGGACCGCATTTCTATCGCAAAACAGAAATGTGGTCTGCAAATCTTCTACACACGTCGCATATTTAACCCAAGGATTTTTCCTTCATCACATTCTGGATTCACGGTCCGCATTGAAGAAATGCGGACACCTTCTGCATCGCAAATCCACCAACCTGTAAACTACATACTTGATTTGCGGTTGGGTTTGCGGTGCGCATATCGATTATGCGATCGCATTCTCTACCCTGATTTTCACCCAAAACTCTGCTTGCATCTGTGATTCCCAAGTGCGAGTTTGCGGTCCGCATTTTAGTTATGCGGTCGCATAGCGACCGCATTCTTAACATGAAAAAGTACCCAGAGTTCTGTCCTCGTTTGCGATTTGATTGTGAAATATGTGGTTCGCATGTGATGTTTGCGATCGCATATTCACCTCTGTGATGCTGTTTAATGCTTTTCTCGTCTTCAGTTGGCTTTTTGAGCACTTTTCCGTGCTTTTAGGTCCTTCCACTTGATGTACTGCAAATACACTAAAATTACATAAGTATCGATGGAATTTGCATGTAAAACAAGTTAAAATCTAAGCAAGTAGTATCAAAATGTGCCTAAATTCCCCGGCACATCAACACCCCCAACTTAAACTCTTGCTTGTCCTCAAGTAACTAAAACGATACTATCCTATTCTAGACTCTACTTACCAAACATGAAACAATAATGACTATGGACAGTGTTTGCTGTTAGTATTACAAGCATACCTCTTTGAATGCTTTACCCTCCCTGAATCATTAGTATATTCAAGGAAAATCAATCAGCTTGTGAACTTTGAGCCTCAACAAAGTAACTAAAGGCTACCTTCAGCTAATTGCACTTATGCTTTACTCAAAACTCAATTTTCTATCAACCTCGCAGTTCAGGTGCCCTCACTAGAAAGAAAGTCCCAAACTCACAATATTTATCATAACAATACAAAGGGACTAAAGTGAAAATACACTCACTCTCACAGCAAAATTTCAAGTGTCACCACATACCATACCATAGGATTTCCCTTATTTTAATTCGTCACCTACTTCTAAGAACACTCGGTTGGAGATCACATAAGGACTTTTTAAGCTTGTAATATAGGTTTAAGGAAGGGTAGGAAGGGTAGGATAAATATTTAGATATGAGTGACTACATCCTCCTTGAACACTAATTACATTTTTCTTGCTTTTTACACTTTGCTTCTTTTCACACCCCATAGCCTCAATGGCGTTTAGTTCACAATGTGGACCCACCTTAAATACCTCTCTAATTTCCTTCAGAGCTCAATTATTGTAAACACATATATATAACTTATTGTCTTTTTTCTTTTCTCTTTTTTTTTCTCTTTTTTTTTCTCTGGAGCTTTCATAAATTCACATTAGCACTTTGAGGTATAAGCTCTCACCCTCACTGCATAACCTTATCCATTTCCATTTTGACCCACACCCCCAACTTAGGCTTTTAGCCTCATTCTCAATGTTCAAGGAGGAACGGGTTCAAAAGAGATAATTGTTTTACGAACGGGAAAGGTTTGTAATGAGGAGGCCAAGGAAAAGGCTAAAAGGCTCAAATAGGGTACTAGTGATATTATTTATGCACAGGTAGGCTAAAAAGGCTAAAGAGGTTTCATAAATAAAATAAAGAATGCCTAAGATCCTCTCTCCAACTCAGTGTAATTATAATAAACGTCGAAAAACCAACCGGGCAAGTTCTAGATGGCAAAAGCAAACACAAGAACTATATAAACAAAGAGCTCACACACATGGCACACAAACTGTTCGGTAACATAGTTTACAGCTTTAAAGTTAACATTTGGCCAATTGAGGCTTTCCTCATATATAAATACATGACTCTAGGTAGACCTAGAGTTACAGAGTGAGCCTCAAGTTCACAAAGTTGGTCTGTTAAAAAGGGTATAATCTACACACAGATGCACATGCTTGATACTAAACAACTACACCATCCCGGTCAACCTGTCTCATTTTACTGTCCTGGTTCTACTATTACACCCTTGAAAAAGAATCCGGCAAAAAAAACACAAGGGGACTTTATTGGCAAACTTAACTTTACTATCTATTTAACTACAACAACATATATACAGAAATCATTAAACATTAATACATATTTTACAGTTACTAATGTCGCAAAACATACAAGAAAACAGATCAAATATACTGATAAGGCTACCACCCCCAACCAAAATAATGCATTGTCCCCAGTGCATAAGAAAAGAAGTGAGAGTTCAAGGGGATCCCTGGGGCGCATTCGCGCTTAGGGAATCAGTAGCCTGTGGATCCTTTGAAGCTGCAGGAGGGCTATGGGACTGAACGGGAGCTGGTGTTGGGGCTATTGAGCTGCTAGCTTCGCCCACTGGTGGCTGAGTGGCCGATGGATCAGCAAAGGCGGCCACATCCGCTAGCGAGTGTTGTATGGCCCGCTTAATGTTTGCATGCTCCTCTTCCTCCACTGTTGGAGCAACAATCTCTTTTCCCTTCACCTGAGGGTCATCACCCTCGTCGGACCATGAACTGGTATCCTCTTTCTCTTCCCCTTCTAACTCTGATGACTATCCCGATGTCTCGTCATCAGTAACATCAACCGGTACCGGAGGAGCTGGAGGTTGAGACACTCTGGCAGACGGAGGTGCAATGTCTACCATTAGAGCAGTGAAGTCCAAACCCAGGTCTGGTGCAGCAATGTCTGCACCTTGGTCACCTTCTTTGGGGAGGAGAGATGCTAGGTCGAACTCCAAATTTTGCATTTTCTGGAGTTCGGTCTTCATAGATTTCACGTCCTCCCTCAGCTGAGGTAAACCCCTAATCTCACCTCTCTCTATTTGTTCAACCCTGGACTCAAGTTTGTGCAAACGATCCCCAAACAATGTTTGTTGTTGTTGGAGGGCGGTCACTGACGTTTGAATTGGAGTCGGGGCTTGTTTTATCAGGTTTGGCAAGGTTTTCAAGAGTTGGTCCACTTTGGCATTGGAATGTTGTGCAATAAGACCAAGTCTTGAAAGGGCTGGCATTGTCGAAGAAGGTTGACCCGTGGTGGACGGGGATGCAGGCTCGACAGCAGCAGTGGAGGTTTCTGGATCTTGGGGAGATGGGAGAGTTTGGGAGTCAATGTCCTGAAGTGGGGTCTCTATTGGGGCAGCAGAATCACTGATACGAGTGATATCAATATCCCTCGATGACTTTCCGAGTTTGTCAGCTTGTGGCAAGAAAGGCACGTTCACAGCTTGGCAAAGGGTTGTGATCATACTCGGAAATGGAAGTGATATGGCACGCTGCGTCGCCCGGATACCAATCTCCTGGAAGATGAGATTCCCCACATCAATTTTTATACCGGCCATAATGCACGCAATGAGAAGTGCTTTCTCAATGCTTATATCTATTTCGTTTCTGGACGGTATTAAATGGGAGGTGACAAAGCTCAGCCAAAATTTTCCCTCCCTTGTGAGGTCCTCTTTATAGATCTTATTTCTAGGTTTTATCCAAGCAGGAGTCCCCTTTGCAATAATGGACGCTATCCACCCACGTTCATTTTCTCTGTTGGAGTACTTGGCATCGTACTCGGCTGTGCCTGATTGCCAATCGGGGAAGTAGATTTCGTTAATATGCTGACTGTTGCAGAACACACTCTTTCCCCGAACCTGTACGATGCCAGTAAATATTCTGTTGCGTCTGTGGTACCCCGTTCTTGAAGCTCCATAGGATGCATAGAATTCCCAAACCATTGACTCGTTGTACTCTTTAGGATCCCTAGTGAAATACTCCCATTTTCTCGTTTTGATGTTGTCGAGAATATGAGGGTACTGTTCCTGTAGTCCATTCAAACTCAATTGTTTTTCACCCAAGATTTTTCTTTTAGTTAGCCCCTCCCTAAACAATGTCCTGGAGCCTTCGACCCCGAATCAAAGCTGAAGGTCATCTCCACACTTCCTTCTGGCCTCAGCCACTAGATCAACTTCGGGCAAGCGGTTCTCCTCATCAGACTGGGAGGTGCTTGGCAAATTTGGTTCCATTCTTACACGTTTGGGTTGTGCCGTGTTAGGACCGGATGATGACCTTTTCTTTGCGGAATGCTTTTGAGGTGCCATATCTGCATAAGGGTAAGATGTAAGCGCCATTGTCATCAGTACAGAAAAGAAAATAGGAAGAATCAACAAAGAGTTAAATGAATGCAGTGTGGTTTGCGGTCGCATAACCACTATGCGAACCGCAAACTCATCGCATTCATATGTGCGCAAAGCTAGATTTTATTCTGCGGTGAGATATGCGATCGCATAACCATATGCGAATCGCATAACCATCGCAAAAAGACATGTTAGCAGAACACAAATGCGATCGCATATCCACCGCAAAGTGAGATATGCGATC
This sequence comes from Nicotiana obtusifolia, assembly GCA_002018475.1. NCBI lineage: Eukaryota > Viridiplantae > Streptophyta > Magnoliopsida > Solanales > Solanaceae > Nicotiana > Nicotiana obtusifolia. The sequence continues at coordinate 4,766 of MCJB01048607.1, read as the reverse complement.
GCAAACTTGACGCGGATTTGCTGGTGTTAATCCAGATGTTCTGACCCTGTTTGTTGTGCCTTTGCGGTTCGCATAGTAGTTATGCGACCTCAAAGGCACCGCGTTTTTCGTCTTCTCAGGTATGTAGGGTTTTAGGGATGCGCTCAAAATGCGGTCCACATTTTGATTTTGTGGACCGCAAATACCTTTGGATTCACAATTATATTCACCCCCCCATAACTGACAACCCTAGATTCATGTATCCATCCCCCAAAATGCTCAAACATCTACAATGGGCCGCAAAACCTAAATTGCAGAGTGAAAATTAAAGACATAGCAAAGGTAGTAGTTTAGTGGATCAGCACACATACCTAGGAAGAAGATTGCAGGGGGTATGACAATTTTAATCAGAACTCTGATGTTGGTGGGCTTGAATCTCAGTTTTCCGCCGATATTCTCTATTGCTGTTCGTTTGTCTGTTCTTTTCCCTTTTTTTGTCTTTTATACTATATTGAAGGATTTAACAGAGGAGGAAATGCGGACTCTTACCTGTCACTATGCGATGGATAAGTCATCGCATAGTTTAAATGCGATCCGCGAATTAGACTACCTCACCGCATTATTGTCATCGTTTTGAGCCAAACTTTTTGTCTCTGTTTGTGATGGAAATGCGGACCGCATAATGAAAATGCGATCCGCAAACTGCAGTACATCTTCACATTTTTGACAGCCATTTTAGTCCAACTTTCTGCTTCAGTTTGCGACACAAATGCGGCTCGCATATTGATAATGCGATCGCATTTGTCACATAGTAGTTTTTCTTCAGTTGCAAGAACTTCTTCTCAGTTTTGTGTCCTTTTTTCAAACTCCTGCATTCTAAAACACCCTTCAAATAGCCCTAAGTAAAACTATCTATCAAAAACTTAAATAAAGTTACAACAACAAGCAAAAATAAATGTTACCACACATGGGTTGCCTCCCATGAAGCGCTTCATTTAACGTCGCAGCACGATGAAGTTGAGACGCCTCTGAATTCATTCCATGGTTGGGCATGGACCATCTTTTAGAGCCAGCTGCTCTACCAAATGCTTCTCACTGTATGCTCCCAAGTAATGCTTAATTCTTTGACCATTCACCTTGAAGGTTCGAAGCCCATCCTCCGATGCTAGTTCTACAGCTCCAAAGGGAGAGACATCGACAACTTTGAAAGGGCCTGACCATTTAGATTTTAGCTTCCCCGGAAATAATTTTAGTCTGGAGTTGAAAAGCAATACCAGATCCCCTGCCTTGAATTCTCTTTTTAAGATCTTTTTTTCATGGATGAATTTCATTCTTTCTTTACACACGGCTGCACTTTCATATGCGTGGAGACGGAACTCCTCCATTTCATTCAATTGTGCTAGCCTCAGAGCCCCAGCTTCTGCCCAATCCATGTTTAATCTTTTTAAGGGCCAAATAGCCTTATGCTCAAGTTCCACAGGTAGATGGCAAGCTTTTCCAAAAACTAGCCGATAAGGGGATGTACCAATGGGGGTTTTGTACGCTGTGCGGCATGCCCATAGAGCATCATCTAGCTTCTTCGACCAGTCGGTCCTGTTTGCATTCACCGTTTTTGCTAGTATGCTCTTTATTTCCCTGTTAGATACCTCCACTTGACCGCTCGACTGTGGATGATAGGGTGTGGCAAACTTATGCTTGACACTATACTTGTCAAGGAGAACTTTAAAGGCTTTGTTGCAGAAATGCGAACCCCCATCACTAAGAATGGCTCTTGGAGTGCCAAACCGGGTGAAAATATTCTTCTTTAGAAATGCGGTCACACTCCGAGCCTCGTTGTTTGGTAAAGCAATGGCTTCTAACCATTTGGACACGTAGTCCACATCCACTAAGATATATTTCATCCCACATGAGCTTATAAAAGGGCCCATGAAGTCAATACCCCAGACGTCGAATAGTTCGATTTCCATCACAAAGTTCATCGGCATCTCATGCCTCCTAGAGATTGGGCCCTGCCTTTGGCATTGGTCACAAGACTTGAACAACTGATTAGCATCCTGATAAATGGATAGCCAGTAGTAACCACATTCCAAAATCTTTCCGCCGTTCTATTTCCCCCATGATGACCCTCAACCGGTGAGTCATGACAAGCTTTTAGAATTTGTAGCATTTCTTCCTCAGGCACGCATCTCCTGATGATGTTGTCCGCACAGACACGGAACAAGAAGGGTTCTTCCCAGTAATAGTTTCGACAATCCCTCAAAAACTTTTTCTTTTGGTAAGACTCCAACCCTTCCGGAATAAGGTCGCTGACTATGTAGTTAGCGATGTCGGCATACCAAGGTGCAAAGGTATTGGATAATGCCAGTATTTGTTCATCTGGAAATGCATCATTGATTTCCAGCTCTCCTTTTTGTCTCCCCGCTTCTTCAATTCTGGACAAGTGATCTGCCACTTGGTTTTGTGTTCCTTTTCGATCCATCACTTCAAAATCGAACTCTTACAGCAGCAAAACCCATCGAATCAGCCACGGCTTTGCATCTTTCTTCGCCATCAGATAGCGGAAAGCTGCATGATCGGTGTACACGATTACTTTGGAACCCAGAAAATACGCACGAAACTTCTCGAAACCATAAACAATGGCCAACAGTTCTTGTTCCGTTACTGTGCAATTCATCTGCGCCCCATTAAGTGTTTTGCTAGCATAGTAGATTGGGTGAAGAACTTTATTGTGTCGTTGGCCCAGCATCACTTCAATAGCTACACCACTGGCGTCACACATAAGTTCGAAAGGGAGTGACCAATCAGGTGTGACAATAATGGGTGCCGTGGTGAGCTTTTCCTTCAGTTCCTCAAAAGCTTTGAGGCATTTCTCATCGAACACGAACTTGGCATCCTTCTCAAGGAGTTTACACATAGGATTTGCAATCTTTGAAAAATCCTTAATGAAACGCCTATAGAATCCGGCATGCCCCAAAAAACTACGAACACCTTTGACGGACGTGGGTGGAGGAAGCTTAGAGATGATTTCTATTTTAGCTTTATCTACCTCTATGCCACGCCTTGAGATTTTATTTCCCAGAACAATACCTTCATCCACCATGAAGTGACATTTTTCCCAATTTAGCACAAGGTTTGTCTCTTCACATCGCTTGAGCACTTGTTTGAGATTCCTCAAGCAATGCTCAAAAGTCTCACCTACTACCGAAAAATCATCCATAAAAACCTCAAGAAAGTCATCTACCATATCAGAGAAGATAGACATCATGCATCTCTAGAAAGTAGCCGGAGCGTTGCATAGGCCGAATGGCATCCGGTTAAAAGCAAATGTTCCATATGGGCATGTGAATGTTGTCTTCTCCTGGTCCTCCAAAGCTATGTTGATCTGATTATAACCGGAGTATCCATCAAGGAAACAATAAAAGGACTTTCCCGCTAGCCGATCAAGCATTTGATCAATAAAAGGCATAGGGAAATGGTCCTTACATGTGGCACTATTTAGTTTCCTGTAGTCCATGCATACCCTCCATCCGGTTACTGTTCTTGTTGGGATAAGCTCGTTCTTCTCATTTTTTATCACAGTCATGCCTCCCTTCTTCGGCACGCATTGCACCGGGCTCACCCATGAACTATCAGCAATTGGGTAAACTATCCCAGCGTCCAGCCATTTGATTATTTCCTTCTTAACTACTTCCTGCATTGACGGGTTCAACCGTCGCTGATGTTCCACACTCGGTTTGGTCCCACTTTCTAATTGAATCTTATGCTCACAAATTCCAGCAGGGATCCCCCGAATGTCCTCAATTGTCCAACCAATGGCTTGTCTATGCTCCTTCAAAACTTTCAGCAACTGTTCCACCTGCACATCATTCAACAAAGAAGAAACAATTACTGGTAAAGTATTATTTAAGCCAAGAAATTTATACCTCAAGTGCGGCGGAAGTGGTTTCAGCTCTAGTTGCGGTGGCTCAATAATAGACGGCTTTGCAGGAGGTGTAGCTCTATTTTCCAAATTAAGGGAAAGCTTTGGTGGAGTATACGAGTAATAACCACGCCCCTCTAATGCATTCACCGACTCCATAAGGCCATCCATATCATCACCATCAAAGTTTACCAAGATAGCTGCCAATGCTTCACCTAGGCAGTGTTCTTCCATCTTCATCACAACAGCATCATCTACTTCATCAACAATACCAATCACTGAAATGCTCTCGTACTCATTTGGCAGCTTCATACCCTTACTAGCTTGGAATGTAACTTCTTCGTTGTTCACTCGGAATTTAATTTCATTACGTTCCGAATCCATAAGGGCTCTTCCAGTGGCTAGAAATGGTCTCCCCAAGATAATAGGGATTTCCTTGTCCACAGCATAGTCAAGAATTACAAAATCAGCTGGTATATGAAATTTCCCAACTTTCACAATCACATCATCTACAATTCCAACTGGTCTCTTAATTGAACGATCAGCCATTTGCAACCTCATACTTGTTGGCCTTGGCATTCCTAATCCAGCTTGTTTGTAGATGGAAAGCAGCATTAAATTGATGCTGGCCCAATTGTCACAAAGTGCCTTTGCAAAATCGCGCACTCCAATAGCGCATGGAATAGTAAATGCTCCCGGGTCCTCTTTCTTCTGAATAGGATTTGTAGCAATAATAGAGCTAACCCGGTGAGTCATATTCACCACCTCATTCTTGGTGGTTCTCTTCTTTGTGATCAAATCTTTTAAATACTTAGCAAAACCAGGCATTTCTTGAAAAGCCTCCAAGAACGGTATGTTCACAGATAAT
>MCJB01048606.1:12855-46349 GCA_002018475.1 Nicotiana obtusifolia | reverse complement strand
TACTAACTTTGTATATATATTTGAAATGTTTAGTATGTTTCAAAGTTCAAACTTAGAATTAAAAAACTTATAATATTCTTTCAAACTTTGAATTAGTTTCAAAATTTATAATTAGATTCAAACCTTGAAATTTGAATCAATTAGAAACTAGTAATTAATTGTAGTATTTTTGTGCAAGGAATAATTTTTTTAAAAAAAAATAAGAAGACATAAACTTTGTAATGATAGATAATTTTAAGTTTTTGAAAATATAACAACAAAATATTACTAACTTTGTATATATATTTGAAATGTTTAGTATGTTTCAAAGTTCAAACTTAGAATTAAAAAACTTATAATAATCTTTCAAACTTTGAATTAGTTTCAAAGTTCATAATTAGATTCAAACCTTGAAATTTGAATCAATTAGAAACTAGTAATTAATTGTAGTATTTTTGCGTAAGGAATAAATTCTAAAAAAAAATAAGAAGACAAGAGTTGTGAACTTGTGATGAAATTCCAAGATTTGGAGCAATTTTATTATAGTGTATTCTAATGTAGAACGTTACATTCTTCTAAACATACTGGCTAATTTTTTTAAGATAGCTGTAGGCTTTTCTTTAGAAACTGGTTGTTGTTGTTCCGGTTCATCGTCTTCGTCTTGTTCTTCTTCATCTTCCACTTCATTGCCTGTTTGACTCCCTTCTTCACTTGTTCCGTCGCTCAAAATTTGATCAAGATACGCTCTATCTTTTTTCTGCGAAAGTTTTGGTATTCCAAAGTTTCTTCGCTCTGCTTTGATCCAATCCCTGAATAGAACTCCTGTCTCCATTGCCTCTTCTCTCAATGAATGTCTGTGATCTCCAATTTGAAATCTTCCATGGCTGAAAGCGCTCTCCGACGCAACTGATGAAGCTTGAATTGTTAATATATCCCGGGCCATTTTTGCAAGTATGGAAAATTACGATTCTTGACTCTTCCAATAATCCAATAAATTATAAGTTCCAAAACTTGTAAGTTTCTTTGGATATTGGATTAAGTAGACTTGGAACTCACTGTATTCCTCCCCGTACTCGTCTTGTTCTGAAAGCAACTTTTGATCAAGTCCTCCAAAAGTGCTCATCCCCGCATGCCTTTTGCCTATTTGAGAAGAAGAACTTTCACCGGTTGACAATATTGGTGCAGTTGGTGTAGCAGTGTCTGCCCAAGCTCTATACTTTGCGAAAACAGCCACGGTATCTGTAAAAACTTTAGCACAAGCATGTTCTACACTAGGGTAGTTATTAGTCGCAATTTCAACAGGTGTAATATCTAAATTTGCATATATTTTCCGAACAATTCGTTCAGTTAACTTAAGTTTAAATGCAGGATGCAACACAGAAGCAATGTAAAAAAGTTGGGGAATTGGAAAAAAATATTTTAAAAATATCTCAATCATAGCCTCTAAAGCCATTTTATATTCTTTGTATTGCCTATATAATTTTAATAATTCAGATATTCTAGCTATATAATATAACATGATAGGAGCAGTTGGATAATATTGTCCGAAAAATTCTAAAGTAGCATGATAGAATTTTTGTAAAAACTGGAGGGATGTTGAACAAGGTTCCAATCGTCTTCCTTAAGGGGATAAAGTTCCATAAATATTTATTATACATTTGAGTAATAGGCTCTCTATATTCATAAGCAACAGTTAATGCTTCATATAAAGTGTTTCACCTAGTACAAACTTCCTTTGGGACTCTCCTAATCGGCATTCCTAATTCTATACATTTTCTTTTCCATTCTCTTTTTCTTTCTAAATATAAAAGCAATAGCTACTTTAACCTTTTCAACAATGTGGTTAAACAAGTCAAGACCATCTTTTACTACTAAATTGTAAATATGACATGCACATCTAACATGAAAAAATTCCTCAAAAGGGGGGTTTAAAATAGGTCTCAAGTTCCTAAGTGCTTTTGTGTTATTTGTAGCATTATCTACTGTAATACTAAAACCTTTGTTAGATAAAAAATATGCACGACAAATTGATGAAACTGTTTTGGACATATAATTTCCCGTGTGTGGTTCATCAACAACTTTATAAGCAATAATACGTTTTTGAAAGACCCAATCAGGATCTATCCAATGAACAGTAACTGTAATATAATCATAGTTATTTGTACAACGACCCATATCCGTAGTAAGGCATATTCTAGTGTCAAAGTTATCAAATAAGTATCGCAGATAATCTCTATATTCGTTCTTAAATTTAATAATATCATTTTTAACAGTAGTTCTTGGAAAACCTTTAAAAGAAGGATTATATGTAGCTTGAATATAACGAACAAAACCAGTAGAAGAAGGAAAACTATTAGGTAAACCCTCTACCGCAACTAGTTTAGCAATATTTTCCCTATCCCTTTGTTTATCATAACTAAGAATCTCTCCTGTTGTTTGGTTAATTTTAGCTTGGATACCTGAGGATTCATCATGTGCTACCCCTCATGTTCGGTTCCAAAATAAATACCCCCTGCCCGCATTGACCATTCCTTAGGATGTTTATTTCTTAAGTGAGTCCTAATTTTACCCGTCCCACCTTCATTACCCCCAGTTTTGAAAACCCACTCCATTCCACAAAGACCACAAATAGCCGTCTGATTTTCAACTTTATTTTGTACAAATTCCCAAACCTCAGATCTTTCCTTATGTTTAACCGGGACTCTAGTAGGAGGTATAGGAGGCAAGTCGGACTGAACTTCAGGTGGACTAGCTTGAAATTCATGTGGTTCTTCTAAATTAACCCCAGCTTCATAATTATATTGCGCTTCTACGTGTTGTGAATCAAGTGGATTATTAGAGCTAAAATCATGACAATATTAATTTTCATCTATGTGTTGACTAGAACTACCAGCAATTCCTTTACCTCTATTTCCCAAACGATCACGTGCCCCGCCTCCCACTACTAGTTCCAATTAAACCTCTTTGAGATATAATTATAACAAATAAAATAAATATATGACAAAAATATAATAAAAGAGTAGAAGTAGGAATGACCAACCAAATATAACCATATAATTGAGGTGAAGTTGAAACTTGAACCTTCACTTGATAGCAACTCCAATTAAAACTTGATAAAGAATCAAAATTGTATAATTTACAGAAATAGCCAAAGTAGCAAAATAGCAATATTGTAGAGAATTTGAGAGAATTGGATGATTTGTGTGAAAAATATGATGAAATAATGGGGTATTTATAGGAAAAAAATAGTTAGGGGTGGTTATGAGGTAAAATGACCGTTTTTGGCCGTTGGGCCATGGCTACTTTTTAATCTACCCGTTTCATTTTTTTTTTACCGGTCCGTACCGGGCCATTTTTTTTCAGTTCGTCCGATTTCAAATCGTTAAATCGTCCCGCTACCGGGACCAGTGCCCCTACACTTTAAATGGTCCGGTTGACACCGGTTCGGGCCGGATTCCGGTCCAAAACCGGTCCCGTCCGGTGCATAGCAACTTTTACTCCCAATTAATATATGGTATGCTAATTGTGTTTCTCCTTCTTCTTTTTGTTGGTTCATTTCTTTTAAGCTACAATCTAATTTCTCTAGAGTTTGAAGAAAAAATATGTCATAATTCAATTAAGTGTGTGTTTACCCTAAATTTCGGATAACAATTGAATTTATACGTGGTTTTAAGGATACGTGGCCTAATTTGATACAAATGACGAATAATATAATGAAAGTTAAAATTAAGAGATAAATGAAAAAGAACGCAAATCACCCGAGTTAGACACTCTTGGCCGTAGGCTGATCCTTCTTCGGCAGAAACTGATTATAATGAAAATTGAAACAAGTTAATGATAAAATGATTCAAGAAAGCAATATATCACTGTTCTTTCTTTTTATTGATGATTCGTGAAAAAGATGCCTGGTAAATAATTCAACTCTCCCTTTATATAGCGGGGATGTCGTACATCTGGTGCAACTTTACACAAGGTAAAAATCTCCGCACAAGGTAAAAAATCTCTTGATTTGCGAATTAAAAGGTTCTATTGATTTGTGCCGAGATTCCTGCCGTGATGTTCGTTCCATTATGGATATTTTGGTTTTCCATCATTTAGGTTTAATGATCTTCCCTCGGACATTTTCGGAGTCAGGTTCGATTTCGGACCACGGGCTCGGTGTTCTCGAGGGTGGACATTCTGGCTGCCTGTTCTGCTTAGGTGAAGCTCGGGTTCGATCTTCGACCCTACGTATTCCGAACCTGACCTATCGTGCAATAGTTGAACTCGATATTAACCATATAGAGTCGAGCCCGATTTCGACCACACATATAGATGGGACCGACTTTGACCGTATAGAGATAGTCCCCCCGTTTTTTGGAGAGTAACGACGGGAAACGATATGAGCCTTAGATTCTCATTCTGATAAGTGACGATGAACTTATGACGTATGCGATACGGAAATTGAAAACGTCCCATCAGAAAAGTCTTTTAAAGCATTAAGTGTGAGTTAGTCGGCATTCTGTCGCTTTGGGATGCGAACTGCCATTTTGAGAGACTATAAATACCCTCATTCACTCTTTGTATTCAAATGTTCGTGCTCTTTTATAAAATTACATCGCTCTTATCTTCAAGACTTCCTGCCTTCTGGTTTTCTGAAGATACCTCACAAGCTATCTTCATATTATATTTCCTTCCATCTGTATTTTTTAATTTCTTCATCTGTTTAAAAACAATGGCGAAGACTTCAAAATCCATTCTTCAAAGACAAACTCCCTCTTCTTCTCAACCTGCTGAGGATGTTTCGCCTGTCGTCATTGAAGAGCCTACAACGGAGCCCCCTCTGAAGGCGTTTGTACCAAACGGGTGTTCAACCGGAGCCGATTTCAAGGTCGATAAAGCTTCTTCAATACCGGGCCGATGCGAACCGGTCACGAGATACATCTATTCAATCACTGATAGAGTTCTCGATAAAGTCAAGGAAGACTATAACTGGGTCGACAAGTGTGTGGTGGTTCCTGCGCCTGAAGAAGCAATCACTACCCACGTGGAGGATTTTTTAAGTGTTTACACTTATCCCTTCACGTTGGGGCCTTTGGACCCCGTCATTACTTCCTTTTGCAAAAGGTACGAGGTGACCCTGGGCCAAATTTATCCTTCTTTCTGGAGGATAGTCATCCTTCTCCGTTTTTTGTTAAACAAGATCGAGGGTTATCCTTTCACCGTCGATCATCTCATGCGTTTGTATAGTCCCCGACTCTACCGAGGGGGGTTGATAAAACTTGCTCGTCGGGCAAGCAAAGCCCTGTTCTCAAGTATTGATGAGGATCAGGATCGAGGTTAGTTGGGTCGATTTGTTCGAGTGAAAACATCGGACCTAATCCCCGCAGAGGATATGCCATTTCCTGAGAAATGGAATATGAAGCGTAAGTGTAGCCCTGCTTATCAATTTGTTTACCGTTCTCCCTTTCGCCCTTCCTCTTATCAATTTTATATGGCACAGCTGTTTCTCGGATGCCAGATGCAATTCCTCATCTCAAAGAATGGGTCGAGGGGATCGTATCCCAAAGATCATATTCCGAGCGCGCATGGCGCGAGCTTTCGAGAGGCCGGTGGGAGGCCCGACTTCATGGTGAGATAAGTTACACTCGAGCTTAATTCTTTATGCTATCGATTTCTAACTTGTTTTACCTTTCTTTTGCAGGTATCAAAGGATGTTCCCAGCGATCCCCTTGTTTCGAAGCAGGATAAAGAGAAGAAAAGAAAAGAGGCCCCAAGTTGTTCAGGCCTCGGAAAGAAGAGACCGAGGAAAAGATTGGCCCGTAAGTCCAAGGGGAGTGCTAGTGATCGAGTATTACCTTCGGAATCGCTACGTCAATTGAGGGATGAGTCTGAGAAGGAAGAAGAGGATTTTGACCTTATGGCTAGTGTGCCGCCACAATCTGAAGGGCGAGGGGTCTCCGAACCAGGGGCTAGTGCAGCGGATCTTCGCCAAGTTGGGGGACCCGAGGTGGAGACAAGAACTGGGGCTTCCCCAGATACGAGGAGAGCATTGCTGGGAGTCTTGGGTCCGATTGAGATGGTTGATTCACCCTCTTTCTCGGAATCAACGTTCAATAAGGCCCAAATAGCAAAAGAACGTTCTCTGGACGGAGATCATAGATCGAAAGACTCTTTCCGTAGTTCTTTTGATGGTGTGGATTCGGCGTTCACGGAAGATGTTCTTGGGCTCGGTAATTTAGAGGTACCAAGGAAGAGCTCATCCACCGATACAAGTGGGTTTTCCTTCAGTCCAAAATTGGTCGATCGATTTCCCGCGCCGAGCGCTTACCCTGATCGAAAACGATCCATATCTTTCACCATTCCCAAGGATTCCCGGGTTCTGTCCGCCCCCGTCGGAGTAGCCAGTTATCTTCGGTGCTTGGTGACCGAGGAGGATCAGGCAAAAATGAATGAGGTGGATGCACCCTGCCTGTTCAATGAAGCTCAACAGGCGCTGAATTGGGTAATTTTCGATAAGGTCTACTCAATGTCCTTTGTTATGTACTTTAAAATTTCAATTAATCACAACATCTTCCTTTATGCTTGCAGGCCTCGGTACTTCACCATGAAGCCTTTCTCCGATTTCAGGAAGAGTCAAAACGCTATGAGCGGCTTGAAGGGGAGATGATGAACCTCTGTGCCAAACTGGAGCTTACCCGGAAGGATAATGCTGGCTTGGTCGAGCAAGTAGGGAAAAAGCTTGATCAGATTAATCAGCTTCGATCTGAAATAAGCATGGCTAGAGCTGAGGCCGGCAAGTGGAGGAGCAAGATGGATCAGCTGGCCTCGGAAAAAGAGACATTTTAGGAATATTTAGCTTCAGCAGAGGCTTAGCTTAGGGAGGTAAATGAGAAAGTCGAGGCTCAAAGCAGGAATACCACGAGCTCCAATCTCGGATCAGCACGGTTATCTCAAATCGAGATAATATGGCTAAAGAGCTAAGAACGGCCAAGTCGGAAGTTGCCGTGGTCAAAGCCGAAGCTGATGAACTGGTGGCTCAATATAAGGCCGATGCTGAAGCTGCTCAAGATCAATCAAGGAATATGGTTGACCATATGAGGTGGCAATCTCACAGACTTATCCTTGAAGAGATTCATGCTCGAGGCTTTCATTTATCGGCGGAGATCAAAGATGCCAGGATAGCCGAAGCCGAGGCTAGAAAATTAGCCTTTTCGGAGGAGGATGATTCCGAGGATTCAGTCGGATCTGAAGAATGAGACGACCTCGGAAATTCTAATATCGAGGTGGGATCCAGTTGAGACCAAGTCCTTGTTGACCGAGTTTTATCTTTTCTCATGTTTAATATTGTGTATCGAGGTTGCTCGATTTTGTGAAAGGGATTTTTGATGAATATATGTAAAGCTTTCTTTTTGCAACTTTCGAAATACCTTAGTCCTCGAATATTGTTGTAAAGCTTTCTTTTTGCAATTTTCGAAATACCTTAACCCTCGAATACTATTGTAAGCCTTTCTTTTTGCAACTTTCGAAATACCTTAGCCCTCAAATACTATTAACTTAGTATGGCCTTAACCTTTTAATTCGGGGGGTTGCCTAGTAGGTTTTATATTCCCCCGAGTTTTGTTAACTCGAAACGGCCTTAGCCTTTAAAGTTCGGGGTTTGCCTTAATAGGTCTCATATCCCCTCCAGTTCTGTTAACTCAAAACGGCCTTAGCCTTTAGAGTTCGGGGTTTGCCTTAATAGGTCTCATCTCTCCTCGAGTTCTGTTAACTCGAAACGGCCTTAGCCTTTAAAGTTCGGGGTTTGCCTTAATAGGTCTTATATCCCCTCGAGTTCTGTTAACTCGAAACGGCCTTAGCCTTTAAAGTTCGGGGTTTGCCTTAATAGGTCTCATCTCTCCTCGAGTTCTGTTAACTCGAAACGGCCTTAGCCTTTAAAGTTCGGGGTTTGACTTAATAGGTCTCATCTCCGCTCGAGTTCTGTTAACTCGAAACGGCCTTAGCCTTTAAAGTTCGGGGTTTGCCTTAATAGGTCTTATATCCCCTCGAATAAGTTTGTTTTTCGGACAAAAGCCCCCGAGTGAGAGAATGGTTATTCGAACTAAAATTAAAGTGGCCCTTGGGCTCGTTTGATCGGAAGCAGGACATTTGTATACAAGAGACTTTTCTTTATTCTTGTTCATGCATGTGTACAATGTGTTAGGATTCAATAAATCTATTTGGGCACGGTTCATTTGACCGTTTGGCCCTTACATTTAATCTTATTGATCTTTGACCCTTCAATCCTAGAATATCTTTCCAAGGTAAAGTGGCCCCCCAGTATTCGGGGTCGGTTGAAGATAGGGTTCAAATACTGTCTTTACCGATCTGCTATCGGCATTCGAATCTAAGTTAGCACGATTTACTAGTTGCCTCATTAAAAATCTTGCCGTAAAACCCATTTTGGGGTAAAACCGGTTCAACAGAAAAAGAGTGCAACGCGTGCTTTCAGAATTAATATCTCGTATCCCCCCATCCAGGGTACTTCGTTTGCTACCTGCAAATGTTAGTTCGTAATGCAAATAAAAATAAAGAACAGGGTCGTACCTTAGCAGTAATACCGTTTCAAGTGACTTATGTTTCAGTTGTTTGGTAGTTGTTTACCATCCACTGTTCCGAGCTTGTAGGATCCCTTTCCAGTGATTTTAATGATACAATAAGGTCCTTCCCAGTTTGGTCCCAGCTCCCTTCATTCAGGTTCCGTATGTTTGGTGTAACCTTCCGTAGTACTAAGTCCCTGATGTTGAAATATCGAAGGTTGGTCCTTCTGTTATAATACCTTTCGATCCTTTGCTTTTGAGCAACTAGTCGAACAAGGGCGGTTTCACATTTTTCATCTAACAGTTCCAAGATTGTATTCATGACTTCATAGTTTGATTCCTTTGTCGCATACCGGAACCTGACACTTGGTTCCCCAACCTCGACCGGTATCAAAGCTTCGGTGCCATAAACCAGAGAGAAATGGGGTGGCTCAGGTGCTGGATTTCTCGGTCGTACGATATGCCCATAGGACTTCGGGTAATATTTCCTTCCATTTTCCTTTGGCATCGGTTAATCTCTTTTTGAGATTATGAAGTATTGTTTTTTTGGTAGATTCGGATTGTCCATTCCCACTTGGGTGGTAGGGCGTCGATAGGATCCTTTTGATCTTATGATCTTCGAGGAATTTTGTCACTCTACTACGATGAATTGCTTCCCGTTGTCGCATACGATCTCGGCCGGCATTCCAAATCGGCATATGATGTGATCCTAAGTGAATTAGATCACTTCTTTTTCCCTAACCTTCTTATATGCCTGCGCTTTCACCCATTTTAAAAAATAATTAGTCATAAATAGTATAAATTGAGCTTTATCTGTCGTGTACGGAAGAGGGCCAATGATGTCCATCCCCCATTTCATGAACGGCCATGGTGATAGGACTGAGTGGAGTGTCTCCCCGGGTTGATGGATCATCGGGGCGTGCCTTTGGCATTCATCACATTTTTGAACGAACTCCTTTGCGTCTTTTTCCATGCCGACCCAATAATAACCAGTTCTGATTATTTTCCGAATTAGCGGCTCGGTGCTGGAATGGTTCCTGCAAGTACCTTAATGGATTTCCCTTAAAATGTACTCAGTGTCGCCTGGTCCCAGACATATCGCGAGTGGGCCGTCAAATTTTCTTCTGAATAAGGTTCCGTCATCGGACAAGCTGCCCTTGACTCGTTTGGATCCGAGGGGAGTTTGCCGGAACTGAGATATTCCACGTATTTTTTCCTCCAATCCTAAGTTAGACTTGTCGAATTGATCTCAGCATGGCCTTCTTCCACTATCGACCTCATGAGTTGTACGACCTTTTCAGAATCGACCTCGTCGTCTTCGATCAGTGACCCTAAGCTGCAGAGGGCGTCGGCCTCGCTGTTTTGATCCCGAGGTATATATTGTAAGGTCTATTCTTTGAACCGATGCAACGTCACTTGCAGTTTGTCTAAGTATCTCCGCATTCGCCCTTCCCTGACCTCGAATGTTCCATTGACTTGATTTACCACAAGAAAGGAGTTGCACTTGGCTTTGATCACTTCTGCTTCCAAGCTCTTGGCTAGTTCGAGGCCTGCAATCATGGCTTCATATTCTGCCTCGTTGTTAGTCAGTTTCACAGTCTTAATAGATTGTCGAATTATGTTACCAGTTGGTAGCTTCAACACGATGCCAAGTCCGGATCCCTTCGTGTTCGAGGCACCATCTGTGAAAAGGGTCCATATTCCTGAAGGAGTTCCTGAGTGAGCTAACAACTCTCTTTCGACCTCGGGTATTAGGGATGGTGTAAAATCGGTCACAAAGTCTGCCAACACATGAGATTTAACGGCAGTTCGAGGTCGACATTCAATGTCGTACCCACTTTTTTCTATGGCCCATTTGGCCAATAGACCTGAGAGCTCGGGCTTATGCATCACATTTCTTAATGGGTAAGTTGTTATGACGCATATGGGATGACATTGGAAATACGGTTTCAATTTCCTAGAAGCGCTTAACAAGGAAAGCGCCAGTTTTTCCAAGTGAGGATACCTAGTCTCGGCTTCGCCTAAGGTTCTGCAGACATAATAAATCGGAAATTGTGTACCTTGTTCTTAGACTAGGACTCCGTTTACCACTATCTCTGAGACTGCCAGGTAAAGGTACAGTTGTTCGTCCGTCTTTGGTGTATAAAGCAACGGCGGGCTCAATAAATATCTTTTGAGTTCTTCCAAAGCATGCTGGCATTCCGGAGTCCATGAAAAGTTGTTCTTCTTTTTCAATAGAGCGAAGAACCGGTAGCTTTTATCGGACGACCTCGAAATGAATCGCCCTAAAGCGACTATCCATCTGGTCAACTTTTGCACGACTTTCACATTATCTACGACCTGGATATCCTCGATAGCCTTGATCTTTTCAGGGTTGATCCAGATTCCTCGATTCGAGACCATGAATCCGAGGAATTTACCTGAACCCACACTAAAAGCGCACTTTTTCGGGTTCAACTTCATGTTATACTACTTCAACACACTGAATGTTTCATGCAAATGATTTAAATGGTCCTCTGCTTGCAGGGATTTAACTATCATGTCGTCAATATAAACTTTCATTGTCTTTCCTAGTTGTTTCTCGAACATTCGATTTATTAAGCGTTGGTATGTAGATCCAGCATTTTTTAAACCAAGTGGCATTACATTGTAACAGTATGTGCCATATTTAGTGATGAAGGAAGTTTTTTCTTGATCACCTGGGTCCATCCGTATTTGGTTGTAGCCAAAGTATGTGTCGAGAAAACTAAGGGTCTCATGGCCGGCAGTAGCATCGATCATGCGATCGATGTTGGGTAAGGGAAAAGAGTCTTTTGGACATGCTTTATTCAAGTCTTTATAACCTACACACATTCTTAATTTATTCCCTTTTTTAGGGACTACCACTATGTTTGCCAACCAACTCGGGTATTTAACCTCCCGAATAGACCCTATCTTTAGAAGTTTAGTTACCTCATCCTTGATGAATGCACGTTTGATTTCGGACTGAGGCCTCCTTTTTTGTTTGACTGGATGAAACTTCGGATCCAGGCTCGGCTTGTCAGTGGTTATCTCCGACGGTATACCTGTTATATCAAGGTGGGACCAAGTGAAGCAGTCTTCGTTAGTTGTAAGGAATCGAATAAGTTTTGGCCTAAGCTCAGAGCTCAACCCCGAGCTCAGGTATATCTTTCGTTCGGGCAAGTCTTCTCGCAGTGTGACTTGTTCCAGTTCCTCGATAGTCGATTTGCTGGCATCAGAATTATCGAGGGTGATGAAAGATCTGGGAATTTCATAATCATCATCCTCGACATATACTTGTTTATCCATATTTGCTGAAGATGGAATTCTGTGATTGCTATTTTGTCTTTCTCTCGACCCTTTGGTTAGGAACCATTGGTTTTGGTGTCATTTCTTTCACCACGAACATCTCTTTCGCAGCTGGTTGCTCCCCGTAAACTGTTTTAACTCCATCAGGCGTCGTAAACTTCAACACCTGGTTTAATGTTAAAGGTACCATCCTCATGTCATGGATCCATGGCCTTCCGAACAGAGCATTGTATCTCATGTCCCCTCCGATCACACAGAACTTTGTTTCTCGAATGGTTCTAGCAGTATTTATTAGCAATGTTATTTCACCCTTGGTGGTCTCAAATGCCATATTGAACCCGTTAAGTACTCGGACTGTAGGAACGATATGGTCTGACAGGCCAAGTTGCTCCACGACCAACGATCGGATTATATTGGATGAGTTACCTAGGTCGATTAACACATGTTTTACTCTAACTTCATGTATAAGTACAGATATTACCAGTGCGTCATTGTGGGGTTGTACAATTCCTTCCGCATCCTCGTTGTTAAAAGATAAAGTCCCCTCTGGCGTGTAATCCCGAGTGCGCTTTTCCCTAGTGATTGATATTTTGGTATGTTTCAACATCGGCCCTTGAGGGGTACCAACTCCACCGATAATCATGTTGATTGTATGTTGAGGTTCTTCCTGGCATGTCTATTTGTTCCTGTTTCCAAAGTGATTTTTTGCTCGGTCGCTCAAGAATTCTCGAAGGTGTCCGTTATTGAGTAACCGGGCCACTTCTTCTCTTAGTTGCCGACAGTCTTCCGTTTTATGACTGTGAGTGCCGTGATATTTGCATATCTGATTGGGATCCCTTTGGGTCGGATCGTATTGCGATGGTCGAGGCTATTTAGTAGCTTTGATGCAACCGATAGTAGATATGATAGTGGCAGCATCAACATTAAAATTATACTTCGATAATCGAGGTGCTTCTTTATGCCCGATGGGCCTTTCGAAATTGCTTTCGGTCATGAGCCCCCGGCTGTTATGACCTCGGTCATTCTCCTTTCATGTCTTGGAGAGTTTTTCCCGGATACGCGGATTTTTCTGTCCCCGTGATACAGACGACGTCGCTCTCTATTCGATCTTGTTTCGCGATAAACTTCCCTTTGGATTTTGTCATAAGCTCTAAAGGGGTTGATGGGTCTCGAAGGGGCTCCGAGCTGATCGTCTTCGACTCTGATTTTTGACTGGTACCGGTTATGTACGTCAGCCCATGTGACGGCAGAGTACTCTATTAAGTTCTATTTTAGTTGTTGCGAAGCCGCCGAGCTTCGAACATTGAGCCCTTGAGTGAAAGCTTGAACATCCAATCATCTGTGACTGGTGGCAGATCCATCCGTTCCATTTGGAACCGGGACATGAACTTTCTGAGCATCTCGTTATCCTTCTGCCTGACTTTGAAAAGGTCCGATTTTTGCGTTTCGACCTTGATGGCGCCTGTGTGTGCCTTCACGAAAGAATCTAAAAGCATAAAAAACGAGTCAATAGAATTAGGGGGTAAGTTGTGATGCCATGTCATGACTCCTTTCGACAGGGTTTCCCCAAATTTTTTCAAAAGAACGGACTCGATCTCATCATCCTCCAAGTCGTTCCCTTTGATAACACATGTATATGCGGTTACATGCTTGTTTGGGTCAGTCGTTCCGTTGTATTTGGGGACCAGCTCGGTGGAAAAAGGTTTTTGCACGAATTTTTTGGAACCTTTTAATACCGGGGGTGCTCCTGGGATTTGATCCACTCTGGAGTTGTAGGTTTCCACCTTCTTATTATTTGCCTCAATTTTCTTCTCCCTAGATTCTATTCGTTTTGTCAGTTCTTCGAGCATCTTCATAATTCTAGGGTTTGCCCCCGATTCACACTCAGTCAACCTTCCTACAACCGATCCATCCTTATGGGTAATTTCCCGGGAAGGGCCAGGCTCAACCCTGTTCGAGATTTGGCTTTGATTTTGTAACTGAGTTATCGCTGCCTGTTGGGCTTGCAACATTTCGAAGATCATCCGGAGGCTGATCCCGTCCCTTTAATCATTTTGGAGATTTTGTGTCACCAATCGGACTCCCCTATGAATGCTATTTGAGGGGCCAGTAAGCTGATCTGCATCGACTGCCACTTGTGAATTAGCATCGATTGGAATTTCATCACCGGGCGCTATGTTATTATTTTCGCCTTGATGATCGAACTCGTTATCAACGTGCAAAGGTGCCGATTGAGAGTTTGACATTTCTGTATTGCAACCTGGAATTAGAAACACTTCAAAGAGCAAGTGTGAAACAATGTGTGTGATGAAAAGTTGTATCAAATATCCACTATTATCCTTAGCTCCACGGTGGGCGCCAAACTGTTTATCCTAAATTTCGGATAATAATTAAATTTATACGTGGTTTTAAGGATATGTGGCCTAATTTGATACAAATGACGAATAATATAATAAAAGTTAAAATTAAGAGATAAATAAAAAAGAACGCAACCAACCAGAGCTAGACACTCTTGGCCGTAGGCTGATCCTTCTTGGACAGAAACTGATTACAATGGAAATTGAAACAAGCTAATGATAAAATGATTCAAGAAAGCAATATATCACTGTTCTTTATTTTTATTGATGATTCGTGGAAAAGATGCCTGGTAAATAATTCAACTCTCCCTTTATATAGTGGGGAGGTCGTACATCTGGTGCAACTTTACACAAGGTAAAAATCTCCGCACAAGGTAAAATATCTCCTGATTTGCTAATTAAGTGGTTCTATTGATTTGTGCCGAGATTCCTGCCGCGATGTTCGTTCCGTTACGGATATTCCGGTTTTCCGTCATTTAGGTTTAATGATCTTCCCTCGGACATTTTTGGAGTCAGGCTCGATTTCGGACCACGGGTTCGGTGTTCTCGAGGTTGGACATTCTGGCTTCATGTTCTGCTTCGATGAAGCTCGGGTTCGATCTTCGACCCTACGTATTCCGAACCCGACCTGTCGTGTAATAGTTGAACTCGATGTTAACCATATAGAGTCGAGTCCAATTTCAACCACACATATAGATGGGCCCGACTTCGACCGTATACAGTGTGTGTGCTGAATAAAAGGACCAATCCTTTTTCTTTTTGTGCTCATTTAGATTCTCTATAAAAATCGAGCCATCTTTAAACATTCGATTTCAGGCAACAAATTGAATATGCAAGTTAAACTTCTAGTGCATTCCGAATGCTACAAAGAATAAAGACCAATTTAATTCAAACTAGAGCCAAATTAATTTTTTCTATCCAAAGTCACAGATAAATGTTAAAGAATCTTTTCCTAAAATTATGTCAAGTAGTAGCCAATTTAGTTTTAAGCATCAATGACAGTAGATACTAGTAGAATAGTTGGCAGCTCAAAATTATCAATTAAACTTCTCCTTTAAAGTATTGGTGAATATTCCAAGTAGATAACCGGATTGACTACTAGAAAGAATCAAGTGGAAAAATAAAAACAGAAGAAGATGCGGCGAAGTCACGCCTAGTCCAAAGAAACAAAATTTATTTGTCATAAAATCTTATATATATGACTAAAATCTTGGAAGGATTCGTTTTGAGTTTTTAAGATTGAGTTAAAAAGAATAAGCTGGTGGCTGTCTAGAATCCAACTCTACATTATTCTGTTAAAATATATCATTTTATGTCCTGTATATAACCGTCTAATGGAAGAATGAACCAAGTTAGGATTGATACTAATTAACGGTTACCTAGAAGAGAATCACCAACTGCAGTAATCAAATCAAAATAATAGCACATAACTATAGCATTAAATTATTTCTTAAAATGAAGAAAGATGCTCCATTCAATGAATCAAGAGTTGCAACCTATTAACTTTGATGAAGATTTTTTTAAAGGGCTAGAATAAACTTTAAACTCCATTGATAAAGGGTGAAAAATGCCTATTTTGAGTGTGTTCGTGTATTATTTTTTACGTGAGTTGCGAAGTTTACATCGCTTGAAGTGAAAATATGCTTATTACGTGTTTCTTATGTGTAGGAATGGACTTGCGCGGAAAAAGATCAAATAGGAGAAAAATTGACAAAAGAAAAGCTGAAGAGAATAATCTTGGATAGTGAAGCGAGGTTCGTTTCGCCAGACCGGGACTGGAGCAGAAAAAATCAGCTTCTCCAATCCGAATTAGTAGAAGCCAAATTCGCCCCAACTCAACCCTAAATCATATAAATATGAGAGTTAGCCACTTTTCGAAGGGGGAGAAGACTTTAGAGAGGCAAGAACACGCTTGGAGCAAGGAGAAGGATTTAACTTCATGTTTTTTCCTCTTTCTTCCTTTTTTTCCATTGTTATAAATTCTAGTCTTGTATTTGTACAAACAATTATGAGTAGCTAAATTCTCATCTAGGGTTTGATGGAACCTATTGAAGGATGATTTTTCTGCTGCGTTCAATATAAATTTGCCATTTACTTTTCTCTACTTGTTCAACTATATTATTATGCTGGTTGAAAGGCTCCCAATTGACTGTGCCTATTTAGTGTGTACTGCTTGAGAGAGAGTATGCATTTAGGTAGTTGTTGAACAACATCACTCCTAACGTATTTGAGAAATCAATACGGATGGTTGAAAGGCGGGATTAGAAATAACGAAACCTTGGTGCGAGCGGTGAATTAGTGCCAGCTAGTGTAGTTCGAGAGAATACAACTAGTAAATTGTGATAGTTGCTCGAGAGAGAACTGCGACATCCAAAGTACTCAGGATCGGTAGAGAATACTTAGGCGAATTTATAGGAAATGTAGCGGAGGAGATTCTGACGATTGAGGAAATCAAAACCCTAGACTTCTCCAATCTTGTCTACAAATTACTGTATTTTTATTACTTTGCTCTTAGTTAGTAAGAACTCAAAGTGTTATTTATAGCCTGTTTGGCCAAGCTTCTCACCATGCCAAAAGCGTTTTTTTTTCTTCTTTCTTTCAAAAAAGTACTTTTTTCCTCAATTTGAGGTGTTTGGCGAAGCTTTTTTTTTTTTTTTGAAAAAAGTTCTTTTGGCTAGAAGCAGAAGTAGTTTTGAAAAAGAAGGAAAAAGTAGCTTCTCTCTAGAAGCAGAAGGAGAAGCAGTTTTGGCTTTTCTTTCCACCAAAAATACCTTTTGCAAAATATTATATATACCAAAATAACCTTACTTAGTTTAAAATATTAAATACTATAAAATGACTTTTGGGATGAACTTTCATATTTATTGGATGATTTTTGGATATATTTAAATTATCTTGAAAGAATAAAGTACTTTTCAATTTTATTTTTATATTTTACTTAAATAAAATAAAAAACTTAATTATTATCTTTAATAATAAATATTTATAATTATTTATCTACTTATATAATAATTATTATTAAGTAAATCTCTTCGTGTTCTTATTTGTAATTTGACACATAAAAACACTTTTTGAAAAGTTTGGCGAAACGCAAATTATTGTTCAAAAGTGCTTTTCATATTGATTAGCCAAACACAAAATGCTTTTCTCCAAAAGTACTTTTTTGAAAACACTTTTGGAAAAAGCACTTCTCAAAATAAGCTGAATTTTTCAGCTTGGCCAAACAGGCTATTAATATTTGTGAAGGTTGATTACTTGAATTCTTGCGAAACTAGTGCTTGTGATTAGCAGGTTAATTCCGTGTGGGATTCGACTCCAAACTTATAGTCCGGATTATATTTTCAACGACCGCTAGACCTTTTAGGAAGCATAGTTTGGTGTGATCAAATTTTGAACGAACATGTTTAAAAGATTGGAATTACGTTGAGGACTTGATAAGGATGAAAAGTGCATGTTTTGAGTGTGTTTGTGTATTATTTCTTATGTGAGTTATGGAAGATCACTTGGTTTTTAAAGTTAAAATATGCTCATCACGTGTTTCTTATATGTAGGAACAAACTTATGTAGAAAAGGATCAAATGGGAGAAAAATTGGTGAAAAAGAGCTGAAGAGAAAAGTCCTGGCCAGCGAAATGAGGTTCACTTCGCCAGACCAGGACCGAAGCAGAAGAAACCATAAAAAAAAATTCCGGTTAGCGAAGCGAGGTTCACTTCGCTAGACCGGGACCGGAGCAAAAAATAACCAGCTTCTCCTATCCAAAATAGGAGTAGAAAAATCCGCCCCATATAAACCCTAGTCACTATAAGTACATCCTAAAACGTGATTTTGAAGGGAGAGACACCACTTTGGAGAGAGAGAAGACTTTGGGGAGGCTAGAACACGCTTGCAGCAAGGAGAAGGATTCAACTTCACGTTTTTTCCTCTTTCTTCCTATTTTTCTATTGTTATGAATTCCAACATTGTAATTTTACATACTAGCATGAATAGCTAATTTCTTATCTAGGGTTTTGGTGGAACCTTTTGGAGGATGAATTCTTGTTACGTTTTTATATAGTTGAGCCTTTGAATTTCTCTACTTGTTTAACTACGTACTTATTTCAGTTGATAGAAGAGTTCTCAATTGACTGTGCCTATTTATTATGTATTGCTTGAAAAATGATACATATTTAGGTTGTTGTTGAATAACATCACTCATAACGTATGTGAGGAATCAATACGAAGGGTTTAAAGGTGGGATTAGGAATAACGAAGCCTTGGTGCGATTTTAGTAAGCGGTGAATTAGTGTTAGCTAGCGTAGTTCGGAAGAATATTTCTAGTAAATCGTGGCAGTTGCTCGGAAGAGAATTATGACAATCAATACTCACGATTGGTAAAGACTACTTAGGCAAAATTATAAGAGACATAGAGGGAAGGATTCCAAAAATTGGGGAATCATAACTCTAGATCTCCTTAATCTCATCTCCAACCCTTAGTATATTTAGTTGTTAACTCACCCCTTTAATAGTTGCTTGTTAATTAGTTTAAAATAAGAATCACAATCTTTATAACTTAGGAGTTGTTCGAGCTTGTCTTCTTGGTGATATTGAATGGTTATAGCGAAACTTTATTTCTATGTGGGATTCGACTCGGACTTTTAGACCAGATTATATTTGCAGCGACTGCTTATCCTTTTTAGGACTAGAGTTGCAAGTGATCAAATTTTGGCGCCATAGCCGGGGAACTAACGGTGTAGCTGTAGCTGTACATATTTTTAGGTTTCAAGTTTGAACTTTTATTTTGTTTTCTTACTAGTTATTTTTTTAGTTTTACTTGTTGATTTGAGAGACATGGCGTCTTGGAATTATGGGATTTTCGATCTTGGTAATTCTATTGTTGATCTTCCTTGTGCTTATTGTGGAGGAAACCACTTGCGAAAAAATTGTTAAAATATTTTCGAGCGCGAGTTATGTGCACCAACTCAATCTTATGTGTGAAATGTATGTGATGATTGTGGTGGTCAAGATTGTCACTTTTATGGTTGTGCTTATATTTTTTTATCTCCCCCCCACCCCTTATTATAATGGTTCTGCTTTTACTTTTAAAGTTACTAGGAATAAAGAACCTAAGGATGCTGACGTAAAGGAGATCAATGATATGCTAAAGTGCCTTGTAGAACAATATGATGAGAAACCACTGCAGATACAAAGGCAAGATACAACTATGCGCAACTTGGAGGCTCAACTGAGTCAACTAATTAAACCTTGTAAAGTTGACATTATGGATAGTAGCCAAGAAGAGCGTGAATTAGCAGCAAAAATTGACATTATAACAGAAGAGTTGAGAGTAGAATATGACCAAATCAACCAATTGGAATTTGGGAGTGCCGATGTTGAGGACATGATACTAGAGTCAGCCAAAGATAGTGAGGATACAAATTTAGTTGACTCTAGTGTGATCTGTATTGAGGATGTCGAAAATTTTGAAGTTCATGTATTTGAGCGTGTTGGTCTTCATTCCAAACACTTCTCTACCTTTTATTCTGATGGTGAAATGGGAATGGATCCTTACGAGCATACAAAGGAGTCAACAGAAGACGTAGATGCGCCTTATATTTTAAAATTTTCGAAGCCGTCTAGGCAAGATGACACTCCTCAGCTAGAAGCCAAAAAGTGCATAAATAATCATTTAATTTAGGGCTTGCAAGATTTTGTACCACCTCAAGAGCATAATTATAAGCTTGAGTAAAAAATTAGGGTTCAGTTTATAAGCTCAAGGTGGAGGCAAAAAGAAGTTTACGTCGCGCTATGACGTTAAATCAGGCGCTTGTTGGGAGGCAACCCGGCTTCATTGCTTTCTTTTATTTTATTTTTATATTTTTTTATTATTGTATTATTCTTGTAGTGTTGTTATTTTAATTTCTCTAGGAGCATGGGAAGCAAGGTTGTTGGAAGAAAGCAAAAGCAAGTGAGATGGTCAGAACTAAGTGTGGGGTGCCTGCACAAAGAACCAAGTATTGGAGAAGTCTGAGTACCCCTTGAGCTGGTAATGCTTCTGCCTTTGGTCTACCAGGGAGTTTCTTTTACCCTCTTATATTTATGGGTGTGTATTGGGGACAATGCACAATTTTAAGTGTAGGGTGGAAAGACTATATGGGTGTTCCTATGCTATTTTAGTTGTGTTATTTTATGTGTGTTGAAAAAAATATTAGGTAGAAATAATCTCTCTTGATTTTTCTTATGGCCACGGTTCTTTTTGAAGGGATGACTCTTTGAACCGGGTAGTAGTTTTTTTTTCTTGTAGGTAGAATTTTCAAAAAGTTTTGGACTTTTCCTGACGATGGATTTCCTAGACAGTTTTCTTAAGGGTTAAAGTCCAAAAAAAAAAACACATAAAGATTTTCATTATTTTTTCTTTTTGAATTGATAATGGAATGGGAAGAAGCTTGAGTATTTTGTGCTTTAGACATGTTTTATATCGGGGCTTAAGTCCGGAGCATTTGAACTGAGCACTTTCTTCATGATATTTGTAATTATATGCCTTGAAAATATGGGTGGCTTTCTTTTGACACCGAGGCTCATCTTTTGACTCTTATGACTAATTTCTGTGTGCTTAAATTTTATGATGACTGTGTTAGTTGCTTTAACTTAAGAGTCGGGTCTGAGCCATCCTGAGTGAGTCATGTGCATTATGTGAGGTGAGATTTTGGTATACTATGTCCCATCCTTGCTAGTCTAGAACTTCCCCGTGTGTGAGTCAAAGCGAAATGATTATCTCTTGTAAGTTTGGAAAGTGATAGAGGCTTTCTTTAATTGACCATTTAGCCTATTTGCCTACTAGAGCTAATATTATCCGTAGTCAACCCTTTTGAGCATGTAGACATTTTCTTTGGCAACCACATTACAAGTCGAATCCTCTTTGTTCTTAATTAAATCTTGTTGAACCTTTACCTCCGAAAGCACTTAAGTAGCTACAAGTGTAAAGAAAGAGATTTGGTAGCTTTTCAGTGGAACCATAGAAAGGCCGACAAGGTGCCCTTGTGCATAAGAAAAATAAGTACTAGCTAGAAATATCAAATTAAGGAGAGTGAAAAAAAAAGAAAAAGAAAACACCTCTCATATCTTTGTCTGGGATAATGAGTATCTATATGTTGATGAGCGTAATGAAGAAGGGCTGAAATGTGTATGGTTTCATGGCAAGACATCATTGGTCATGACAAGAAGGTTCTTAAGAGTGAAGTGTAGTGTATTAAAAATGCTTCAGAGGATTAGTCACGATTTTCTCAAATATATCCTACCTGTCCCTAGCATACATTACAACCTATAAAGTCCTATTTAATCCTAGACTTTGCAAGCTTAAATTAGTTGGAACTTAAACTACGGACAAGCCTATGGTACGAACATGGGTGGCATAAGAGTTTCTTTGAAAGAGTGAGCAAATTCTTCCGATTTGAGAGTCCTTAACTTATACTTGAACTTATATTTGAGTATGTGAACTACTTTCTCTCTATGGTTTGTTGGTGAGGGCACATGATTTGCAAAGGATTGGTAGAGACCTTGATTTTTGATTAGGCACAAGGAATGAGTCATAGTGTGAAATGCATTAGAGTCAAATTTTGAGGCGAGGATGTTAGAAAGAGTCATATGACTATTTTAAATAATCTTGGGATGAGTTTAAAACATGAGGAAATGTAGGAAGAGTGCATATGCTGGGCTCTAAGTGTTAATATAAACCATTATCATTGGTGTGATGCTTGAGTATGTTTCGAAAGGTATTTCTTGCCTACGTGCTTAATTTTAAGTTTCTAGAGGACGAGCAAGAGTTTTAAGTGTGGGGTGGTGATAAAGGATGAAAAGTGCATGTGTTTGAGTGTGTTTGTGTATTATTTCTTATGTGAGTTATGGAAGATCACTTGGTTTTTAAAGTTAAAATATGCTCATTACGTGTTTCTTATGTGTAGAAACAAACTTATGTGGAAAAGGATCAAATGGGAGAAAAATTGGTGAAAAAGAGCTGAAGTGAAAAGTCCTGGTCAGCGAAGCGGGGTTCACTTCGCCAGACCGGGACCGAAGCAGAAGAAACCATAAAAAAGAATTCCGAATAGCGAAGCGAGGTTCACTTCGCCAGACCGGGACCGGAGCAAAAAATAACCAGCTTCTCCTATCCGAAATAGGAGTAGGAAAATCCGCCCCATATAGATCCTAGTCACTATAAGTACATCCTAAAACGTGATTTTGAAGGGAGAGACACCACTTAGAGAGAGAGAAGACTTTGGGGAGGCTAGAACACGCTTGGAGCAAGGAGAAGGATTCAACTTCACATTTTTTCCTCTTTCTTCCTATTTTTCTATTGTTATGAATTCCAGTATTGTAATTCTACATACTAGCATGAATAGCTAATTTCTTATCTAGGGTTTTGATGGAACCTTTTGGAGGATGAATTCTTGTTACGTTTTTATATAATTGAGCCTTTGAATTTCTCTACTTGTTTAACTACGTACTTATTTCAGTTGATAGAAGAGCTCTCAATTGACTGTGCCTATTTATTATGTATCGCTTGAAAAATGGTACATATTAGGTAGTTATTGAACAACATCACTCCTAACGTATGTGAGGAATCAATACGAAGGGTTTAAAGGTGGGATTATGAATAACGAAACCTTGGTGCGATTTTAGTGAGCGGTGAATTAGTGCCAGCTAGCGTAGTTCGGAAGAATATGTCTAGTAAATTGTTGTAGATGCTTGGAAGAGAATTATGACACACGAAATACTCACGATCGATAGAGAACATGTAGGCGAAATTATAAGAGACATAGCGGGAAGGATTCCGAAATTGGGAAAATCATAACTCTAGACGTCCTTAATCTTTTCTCCAACCCTTAGTATCTTTAGTTGTTAATTCACCCCTTTATAAGTTGCTTGTTAATTAGTTTAAAATAAGAATTGCAATCTATATAACTTAGGAATTGTTCGAACTTGTCTTCTTAGTGATATTGAACAGTATAGGGAAATCTTAATTCTCTGTGAGATTCGACTCCAAACTTTTAGATCGGATTATATTTGCAGCGGCCGCTTATTCTTTTTAGATCTAGAATTAGGCGTGATCAGGACTCAAACATAGTATTATTATTTTTCTCTGCAATTAAGTGATAGTTATATTAAGAATTCTCTAATAAATAGTTTTAATTTATACGGAAGTCGTCTAGGTGTAACAGCTGATGTTGTTGGATTCGATTTGTCGATTGGGACTATAATAGTTTTTTCACTCTCTAAAATAACGATCTTTGAAACAATACCCAAATGATTTGAAGAATAGTACTTTTGATTTTCAATACTGTTTACCCTTAATTACGGGTAACAATTAAATTTATATGTGATTTTAAGGATACGTAACTTGGCCTGATACAATTAAAGAATGAACGATAAATAAATACTAAATTCAATAAGTAAGAGAGTAAGCAAACCACCGAAATTGAATGATTCGGCTGTGATGGAATGAACAAGAATGAAATTAGTATTTGATGGAAAAAACAGTTAAAATATGCTAAACTTTGTATATTGATCGTATCTTGTGTCTTTTATAGTAGGGCTGAACTCTTTATATAGGAGGAGAAAAAGAATTCCAAACAAAGTAAAAGACTTATTTACAAGGTAGAAAATCCCTAAAATCACTGGGTTCAACGTCTTTGCTGAGTTGGGCTGTGATTTCCGCCGAGATGTTTACATGTCACGAGATTCCCGGTCCTTCCATTATGCAAATATGATATTTTTACCACAAGATATTTTACCCGGACCGGTTTCGATAATCTCATCTCGAACGCTTCGGTTTCGAACTTCGTTCTGATGACGTCCGATCCCATACTTCCCTTCTCGATGTCTCGGTCTTGGCTTACCGGAGGGCGACCTCAATCGATGCCGATCTTCAAAACCCAAGACCGATGCTCCCCATGCACTCGATCGTATCCGGCTCCATACAGATAGTCCCCTCGTTTTTTGGAGAGTAACGACAAGAAACGATATGAGCCGCCGCTTTCAAGATTAGGTTAAGTGGAGACATACTTATAGCGAATGACACGAAGTTCAAAGCGTCAAATCAGATAACATAAAAACGTCTTGTTGATGGATGACGGCAGCATGATGACGCACGTGGCCACTATCAAAAAGGTCTTTTCGTGTCCTAGCTGGCGACAAATCCTATAATCTCTGCAAATCCCAACTAATGCTTTTCCATCTCGTGTTTCGAACTGCTGCTTTTGAAGAGTATAAATAGCCCCTTCATTCTTCAATTTTCAAGTTTTGTGTCGTTTGAATATCTTCTTTCTTTTGCTCTCTGCATTTTTGTTCTTCAAGTAAACTCCTTTTATACATTCCCCTTTGCTCGCTTCCCATCTCTTCAATTCCAATGGCGAAAACATCTAAATCTGTTCCTAAAAAACAACAACCTTCCTCCTCTTAACTCGCTGAAGAGGTTGAGCCTGTCATTGTTGAGAAAACTTTGACAGAGCCTCCTCTAAAAGCTTTCATACCAGTCGGATGCTCAACTGGCTCCGACTTTAAGGTAGAGAAAGCTTCCTCAGTACCGGGCCGGGGCGAACCGGTCGCTAGGTACATTAGCTCAATCACGAGCAAAATCCTTGATAGGGTGAAAACGAAATATAACTGGGTTGGAAAGGATGTGGTAGTCCCCTCTCCGGATGAGGCGATTACCACCCACGTGGAGGGTTACTTGAGCATTTATACCTACCCCTTCACGTTGGGACCTTTGGACCCCATTATTGTCGCCTTTTGCAAGAGGTACAACGTTACATTGGGTCAGATTCACCCTTCCGTTTGGCGGATAGTTCAACTTTTTTGCTTTTTTGTGAGTAAGGTCGACGGGCATCCCTTCACCGTTGATCATTTACTTCGACTGTACAGTCCCCGAGTCTTCCGAGGGGGGCTAATAAAGCTTGCTCGTCGGGCTAGCCAAGCCCCATTTTCGAGCATCGATGAGGACAAGGACTGGGGTTGGATGAGCCGATTCGTTCGAATAAGGACCTCGGACCTTATCCCTACAGAAGACTTGTTGTTCCCTGAAAAGTGGAACATGGACTGTAAGTATCGTTTTCCTATTCAAATTCATCTGTTGTTCTTCTTTTGATATCTTACTAATATATTTTGTAAGGTGTAGCCGTTTCTCAAATGCCGGCCGCGATTCAACACTTGGAGGAGTGGGTCCGGAAGGTGGTAGCTTAGAGGACCTATTCGGAGTGCGCCTGGTGTGAGATATTGAAAGGCCTTTGGGAGGCCAAAAATCATGGTGAGCTCGATAATGTTCATATTTCTTGTTTCATGTAATCGGCACTGCTGCTATCTCACTTCCTCCTTTCTTTGTAGGTTTATTGGAGGGCGCTGGATTGAGGCTGACGTCCCCCGGTAGAGAGGTTCCCTGCCCTCCCCCTGTCTCGGAGAAGGAGGGAGAGAAGAAGAGAAAAGAAGTCCCTGGTTCCTCAAAGCCCAGTAAAAAGATTAAAAAGAAAAGCATAGCTCGTAAGCCTAGAATCGCCTTCCTTGCTATTCATTGAGCGACGACTTCGAGGAAGATAGAGACCTCGGTATTTCAATTGGTGAACCATCTCGGATAGTCCCCGAGCCGAGGGCCGATGAAGCTTGCACCCCTCGAATAGAGGACCTCGAAGCAGGGGCGAGGATCGGGGTATGCGCCGATGCAGGGGTGGCAGCACAAGGAACCTTAGACCTCCCAGAAGCAATGGACTCTCTCTCCTTCTCGGAGGCAATCCTCGATGAAGCCCGAGCTGCAAGGATACATACGCCAAGCAAAGGCCAGGTACAGGCAGGACCCTTCGAAGACTTTTTCGATGGAGTTCCATCGGCTGATACCTTCGGGCTCGAAGTGCCCAGGAAGAGTCCTTCCGCCGAGACAAGCGGGGTATCTATCGGTCCCAAGTTAGTCGATAGATTTCCCGCTCCAAGTTCTAATTCTGATCGGAAGAGAATAATAAAGTTTGGCATTCCCGAAGATTCTAGGGCTCTGGCCGCGGCTGTGGGCGTGGCTAGCTACCTTCAGTGTTTGGTGACCGAGGATCAGGCTGCAATGGATGCGGTGGATGAGGCCTGTTTATTCAATAAAGCTCAACAGGCGGCAAATAAGGCAAAATTTCTCATAGGCTCTATTTGGCATTTGTTACCTTATTCTTCGGCTTGTACTGATCGTTTTATTTTTTCCCACACTTGCAGTCTTTGGTGCTTCATCACGAGGCGTTTCGTCGGCAAAGGGAAGAAAGGCACGTCGCCAGTGACTCGAAGGGGAGATGTCGACTCTTCGGGCCGAGCTAGACTTCGTGCGTAAAGAGAATGACAAAACACTCGACCAGCTGGGACAGTAACTTGACCGAATAAAACAACTTCGGTCCGCATTGACGAGGCCAAGGCAGAAACCAGTGAATGGAGAGCTAAGGCCGATATATTGACTTCGGAAAAGGAGATCCTCCGGGCTCGCGTAGTCCCCTTGGAAGAGCAAGTTTCGGAGGCACAAGAGAAAATCGGGACTCTGACTAAGAGCACCGATGCACTTCAGTCCCAAGTCGAGACGCTCACTCTGGACCGAGATGTTCTGGTTAACGAGCTGCAATTGGCAAAATCCGAGGTTGCCACGTCCAAAGCCGACGCCGATGATCTGATAGCTCAATACAGAGCCAATGCTGAGGCCGCCCAAGAGCAATCAAAGATTTTGGTCGAGTACTCCAAGTGCCAAACCCGTCTTTCCATTCTCGAGGAGCTACAAGCTCGAGGCTTCGATCTATCCACCGAGGTCGATGAAGCAGCAAAGATTGAAGCCGATGTTAGAAAGCGGGCCTTCCCCGAAGAAGAAGAAGAAGAAGATTCTGATTGATGCTGTCAGTCATATAATATGGCCTTTTTGTAACACACTTTATTTTATATATATAGAAGAATTCCCCTTTTTTGTCTGACTTCGTTCTGAAACATCCATTCTTGCAAACTTTCCTTCCTCCCAGGCTTAGTTAAGATTTATTTCACAATACGTTTTCTTCTTTCATGGCTGATTGAATAAGGCCCATACCTCGAAAGGGGGGTCGGGATTTGCCTTGATAGGTCTTATTCCCTTTCGAATTTTGTTAATTCGACATGGCCTTGGCCCGTTAAAAAATCGAATCTGTCTTGACAGATCTCAACTCGATTAGGCCTTAGCCTTTTACGAATTCGGATTTGCCTTCATAGGAATTCGGATTTGCCTTAATAGGTCTTATTTCTTTCCGAATTCCATTAGCTCGATCCAGCCTTGGCCTATTGAGAAATCGGGACTATGCCTTAGCAGATTTTGTTCCCTTTCGAATTTTACTGACTTGATTCGGCCTTAGCCCTTTTAAAGAATCGAGGCCTTGCCTTGGCATGTTTCAGTCATCCTCGAATTTAACTCGGTTCTGCCTTAGCCCTTTATAAATTGGGATTTGCCTAAGTAGGTCTTATTTTCCTTCGAGTTTTGTTAACTCGATACGACCTTGGCCTTTTAAGAAATTGAGGTTTGCCTTAATAGGTCTTATTCTCCTATGATTTTCGCGTAGATATTTGAACAATATTAATTTTTCGATAATGTAATGAAACCGAAGAGGCCCTTGGGCTTAGAAACAAATTATCGGTGCCAAAGAACTTTTATTAGCATTCATGTACTTGTACAACTTTGCTTAAGGGGCAGATCAGTCTACTTGGCCACGGTACCTTCGACCGTTTGACCCTTACATTGATTCCTAATGATTTATAAGAAATCCCCCCGAATTGAAGTAGCTAAGCAAAGATTCGAAGTAGACAAGCAATCTCCAGATATTCAAGTTCGATCGAAGCTGTGCACCAGATATTACTATCTTCGATGAGCGACCGATCTAAGTTAGCATGATTCCTGGTTGCCTCATTAAAAACCTTGCCGTAAAACCCAATTTGGGACAAAACCGGTCGAAGGAAAAAAGAAGCAACCAGGAATCATGCTCCCTGGCTCGAGGTTACTTTATTCACTACCTGCAGACGTTAGTATCATAAAAAAACAAATGAAAAAAGAAATTTATTACCTTAACAATAGTATCATTTCAGATGACTCACGTTCCAATTGTTTGGCAGCTTTTTGCCATCCATGGTTCCAAGCTTGTAGGATGCCTTTCCCGTAACCTTCAAAATAGTGTAGGGCCCTTCCCAGTTTGGTCCTAGCTTTCCTTTATTCGAATCTCGAGTGTTGGGTGTGATTCTTCTGAGTACCAAGTCCCCAACGTTGAAATATCGAAGATGGGCTCTCCGGTTGTAATACCTTTCAATCTTTTGTTTTTATGCCGCCATTCGAACAAGGGCCGCTTCCCTTCTTTCATCCAATAATTCTAGGCTGATGTTCATAGCTTCCCGGTTTGATTCTTCGGTTGTGTATCGGAACCTGATGCTCGGTTTGCCTACTTCGACTGGTATTAATGCTTCAGCACCGTAAACTAGGGAGAATGGAGTGGCCCCGGTGCTGGTTTTCTCGGTTGTGCGATATGCCCATAGAACTTCGGGCAGTATTTCCCTTCATTTTCCCTTTGCGTCGGCTAACCTTTTCTTCAAGTTTTGAATTATGGTTTGTTGGTCGACTCAGCCTGTCCATTGCGGCTGGGGTGATATGGTGTTGATAATATTCTCTTGATCTTGTTGTCTTCGAAGAACTTTGTTACTTTGCTGCCAACGAATTGCTTGCCATTATCGCATACGACTTCCGATAGCATCCCAAATCGGCAGAAGACATGGTCCCAGATGAAGTCGATCACTTCCTTTTCCCTGACCTTTTCGTATGCTTGTGCTTCAACCCACTTGGAAAAGTAGTCAGTCATAAAAAGAATAAATTGAGCTTTACCTGGTGCACAAGGGAGAGGGCCGACGGTGTCCATCCCCCACTTCATGAATGGCCATGGCGATAGGACCGAATGCAATGTTTCTCCGGGCTGGTGAATCATTGGTACGTGCCTTTGGCACTTGTTGCACTTGCGTACGAACTCCTTCGTATCTTTCTCCATATCGATCCAATAGTAACCGGCCCGAATTATTTTTCGAACCAAGGATTCGGAGCCGGAATGATTCCCGCATGTGCCTTCATGTATCTCACTTAAGATATACTCGGTGTCTTCGGGCCCAAGACATATTGCAAGGGGACCTCCGAATGTTCTTCTGAATAGGGTTCCGTCGCTGGACAAATAGAATCGGGCTGCCTTTGTGCGTAACGCTCTTGATTCTTTCGGATCCGATGGAAGCTTATCTGAACTGAGATATTCTATGTACTTGTTCCTCCAATCCCAAGTCAAGCTTGTTGAGTTAATTTCGGCACGGCCTTCTTCCACCACCGACCTTAATAGTTGCACGACTTTTTCAGACTCGATCTTCTCATCTTCGACCGATGATCCTAAGTTGGCGAGGGCATCGGCCTCACTGTTTTGTTCTCGCGGTATGTGCTGTAGGGTCCATCTTTAAACCTATGTAGTGTGACCTGAAGCTTGTCCACAGACCTTTGCATTCGCCCTTCTCTGAATTCGAAAGTCCTGTTTACTTGATTGACTACGAGGAGGGAATCACATTTGGCCTCGATTATCTCTGCCCCCAGGCTTTTGGCCAGCTCTAAACCTGCAATCATAGCTTCATACTCTGCTTCGTTGTTAGTTAATTTTACAGTCTTAATAGACTGTCGAATTGTATTCCCAGTTGGGGGCCTTAGTACGATACCAAGCCCCGAGCCTTTCAAATTGGAGGTGCCGTTTGTGAACAATGTCCACACTCCTGAAGGAGTCCCTGATTCGGTCATCAGTTCTCTCTCGACCTCGGGTATAAGCGACGGCGTAAATTCGGTGACAAAATCTGCCAGCACTTGAGATTTGATCGAGGTTCGGGGCCGATATTCGATATCGTATCCGCTTATTTCGATGGCCCACTTGGCCAGTCGGCCTGATAGTTCAGGTTTGTGCATAATATTCCTCAGGGGATAAGTTGTTACTACACATATGGGATGGCATTGGAAGTAGGGTTTTAGCTTCCTAGAGGCACTCAATAAAGTGAGTGCTAACTTTTCCAAATATGGGTATCTAGTTTCGGCCTCACCTATGGTTCTACTGACGTAATAAATGAGGAATTTTGTACCTTGTTCTTCTCGGACCAGGACCCTGCTTACCGCTACTTCCGAAACGGCAAGGTAAAGGTGTAATTGCTCACCTGTTTTTGGCGTATGCAACAAAGGTGGACTAGAAAGATACCTCTTAAGCTCTTCTAACGCACGCTGACATTCCGGACCCCACGAGAATTTGTTCTTCTTTTTCAGCAAGTTGAAGAATTGGTGGCTCCTGTCGGATGATCTCGAGATGAATCGGCCCAGGGCTGCTATCCGACCTGTCAGCTTTTGCACAGCTTTCACACTGTCTACAATTGTTATATCTTCGATGGCTTTAATTTTTTTGGGGTTAATTTCTATTCCTCGGTTCGAGACCATGAAACCAAGGAATTTTCCTGAGCCCACGCCGAATGCACACTTCTTTGGGTTCAACTTCATGTTGTACCGTTTCAATACATCGAACGTTTCCTGCAAATGGCTCAAATGGTCCTCTGCTCGTAGGAACTTAACTAACATGTCATCAATGTAAACTTCCATTGTTTTTCCTAGTTGTTCCTCGAATATCTTATTTACTAGGCGTTGATAAGTAGCCCCCGCATTTCTTAGCCTGAATGGCATCACGTTGTAACAATAAGTACCACACTTAGTGATGAAGGATGTCTTTTCTTGATCATCCTTATCCATTCGTATCTGGTTATAAGCAGACTAGGCATCGAGAAAGCTAAGGGTCTCGTGGCCAGCGGTAGCATCGATCATGTGATCGATGTTGGGCAAGGAAAAAGAATCTTTAGGGCACGCCTTGTTTAGATCTTTATAATCTATACACATTCTTAGCTTATTTCCCTTTTTAGGAACTACAACTACATTTGCTAGCCACTCTGGGTATTTAACTTCCCGTATGGAACCTATATTTAAAATCTTAGTTACCTCATCCTTGATGAATGCTTGTTTGACTTCGGACTGAGGCCTCCTCTTTTGCTTGACCGGCCGGAATTTCGGATCAACGCTCAATTTGTGAGTTGTAATTTCCGGCGGTATCCCTGTTATGTCAAGATGGGACTAAGCGAAAGAATTTTCGTTAGCTAAATGAAATTTAATAAGTTTGGCCCTAAGCTCGGAGCTTAGGCCCGAACCCAGGTATACCTTTCGATCCGGTGAGTCGCCTCAGAGTGAAATCTGCTCGAGTTCCTCAACCGTTGATTTGGTTGCATCGGACTCGTCGGGACCGATGAATGACCGGGGAACCCCATAATCATCATCTTCGAGATGATCCTGCTCACCCTCATTTGTTGAAGGTGGTGTCTGTGATTGCTATGAGGTCCTTTGGGAAGGAGCAGTTGGCTTTGGCACTGCTTCTTCTATTGCGAACATCTCCCTCGCAGCATGTTGTTCTCCGTAAATAGCTACGATCCCATCAGCCGATGGGAATTTCAACATTTGGTGCAATGTTGAGGGTACTGCTCCGATATCATGAATCCATGGCCTCCCGAGCAAGGCATTGTACCTCATGTTTCCTTCGATCACGCAAAACTTTATTTCCCCAACAGTACCGGCGCTGTTCACCGGCAACGTTATTTCTCCTTTGGTTGTCTTGCAAACCATGTTGAAACCATTGAGAATTCGAACTTCGGGAATAATCCGGTCTGTCAATCCGAGCTGTTCGATAACCCACGATCGAATTATATTGGCTGAACTACCAGGATCGACAAGTACATGCTTCACCCTAGTTTTGTGTACAAGTATCGATATTACTAAGGCGTTGTTATGGGGTTGTATGACTCCTTCTGCATCCTTTTTGCCGAAGCACAAAGCTCCTCCCATCGCATAATCCCGAGTGTGCTTTTTTCGAGTGACAAATATTTTGGTGCGTTTTAATACCGGGCTTTGGGGCGTATCTACCCTACCGATTATCATGTTGATCGTGCGCTGAGGCTCCTCCTGGTTTGCTGGCCTATTCCTGTTCCCGTAATGGTTTTTGGCTCGGTCGCTCAAAAACTCTCGAAGGTGCCCATTTTCGAGCAACCGTTCCACCTCTTCCCTTAATTGTCGACAGTCTTCTGTCTTATGTCCATGTGTGCCATGGTACTTACATATCAAGCTGGGTCTCTCTTAGCTGGATCCGATTGCAGCGGTCGAGGCCACCTAGTATCTTTAATGCGACCGATGGCTGATACAAGAGTCGCTGAATCAACGTTGAAGTTATATTCGGACAGTCGGGGTGCTTCTCGGTGACCAGCGACTTTCTCGAAGTTATTTCTTGCCAATGGTCCTTGGTTCCTTTGATTAGGATCATTTCTCCTTTCCTGTCTCGGAGAACCCTGCGTTCCTGGAATGGCCCTTCGGTCGCTATGATACGGTCGATGCCTATCTCTGTTCGATCTTGGCTCCCGGTAATTATCTCTTTGAGTCCTATTGTGAGTTCTGATGGGGTAAGTGGATCCCAAGGGGGCCCCAAGCTGATCTTCTTCGACCCTAATCTTCAATTGATATCGATTGTGTATATCCGCCCAAGTGGCAGCCGGAAGCCTACCATTTAACGTACGTATGTCATGTAGTTTTTGTTTTTGTACCTTTGCCGTCCCTCAGCCCCTCTCCCACCTTTTCTATCTATCATTAGAAGTAGGGCGGGTGGCGTACCTCACTGAGCTATCGATCGCGAAGCTATCGCCCGGTTCAACCAACCGTCCGTCCTGGTGCCTTTGCTACTGATTTGACCGCTTCTCATCGTTAATCCGGGTTCACCTTGGCCCTCGCCCCAGAGTTCTTATGAAGACTCTGGTGGTGCATGTGTATGATAGGGCCCCCCATAAGCGCCAAAGATCGGTGATGTTGTCATGATAAGTGTGGGAAGTCGATAGTGTACTCGATGATTGAAGGACCTATCGACTTGCATTAACTTCCCGTGGCTAGTAGGGGGAACTTTAATGTAATTGCGGATCCATTAGAAAAAACTTGGGGGTCGGCCTCCTGACTTCAATGCCTTTATTGAAGTGATGAGCTTTGAAGATATGATTTTCTCGTTTGGATTATTTGATTGGGCTTTCAATGACAGCAAATTGACTTGGAGCAATAATCAAAGCGGTCAACATTGTATCTGGGCCAGACTAGATAGAATCCTTTTGAATGGGGACTGCCCGCTTCTATATAAAAGCCGTTTTGCTTCCACCAGAGTTGACCATTTGCCTAGAG
>MCJB01048606.1:0-12835 GCA_002018475.1 Nicotiana obtusifolia | reverse complement strand
GATCCCAAGGGGGCCCCAAGCTGATCTTCTTCGACCCTAATCTTCAATTGATATCGATTGTGTATATCCGCCCAAGTGGCAGCCGGAAGCCTACCATTTAACGTACGTATGTCATGTAGTTTTTGTTTTTGTACCTTTGCCGTCCCTCAGCCCCTCTCCCACCTTTTCTATCTATCATTAGAAGTAGGGCGGGTGGCGTACCTCACCGAGCTATCGGATATTCAATCAAGCTTTGCTTAAGCTGTTGTGAAGCTATTGAACTTCGGGCATTGAGCCCTTGAGTGAAGGCTTGTACGGCCCAATCATCAGTGACCGGTGGTAGGTCCATCCGTTCCATCTGAAAGCGAGATACAAATTCCTTCAGCATCTTGTTGTCTCTTTGGCTAACTTTGAATAAGTCTAATTTCCGTGTCTCAACTTTGATGGCACCCGCATGAGCTTTCACGAAGGTGTCCGCAAGCATGGCAAAAGAATCGATGGAATTCGGGGGCAAGTTGTGATACCAAGTCATCGCTCCCTTTGACAAGGTCTCCCCGAATTTCTTGAATAGAACGGACTCAATCTCGTCATCTTCGAGATCATTTACCTTTATGGCGCATGTGTATGCCGTTACATGCTCATTTGGGTCAGATGTCCCGTTGTACTTGGGGATTTCTGGCATGCGGAACTTTTTTGGTATAGGTTTTGGGGCAGCGCTTGATGGGAAAGGCTTTTGCATGAATTTCTTTGAATCTAAGCCCTTCAACACCGGGGGTGCTCCTGGAATCTGATCCACCCTCGAATTATATGTTTCTACTTTTTTGTCATTGGCTTCAATCTTCTTCTCGCCCGACTCGACTCGCTTGGTCAGCTCTTCAAGCATCTTCATGATCCCAGGATTTGTCCCCGATCCGCTTTCATCCGGTTGCGCCGTGGCCGGTTCGTTTGCGGGGACGACTCCTCGAGAAGAACCGGCTTCAACCCTATTCGAAACCTGACTGCGACTTTGCAACTGAGCGATGGCCGCTTGCTGGGCTTGTAACATGTCAAATATCATTTTGGGACTAATCCTATCTCCTTCGTCATTTTCAGTTCTTGAGCGGTGTTCTCTTTGAACACTGTTCGACGGGCCAGAAGTCTCATCCGCATCGATCACCATTTGAGAATTGGCTCGACTGGAATTTCATTACCGGGCATCACATTGTTGTTTTCGCCCTGGTGGTCGAACTCTCCATTGACGAACTGAGGCACGGATTGTGGGTGCGCCATGACTGCGTTATAACCTGAAACCATAAAATTCTGCAAAGAACAAGCGTAAAATAGTGTGTGTGATAGAAAATTGTATCAAACGTTCACTATTATCCTTAGCCCCACGGTGGGCGCCAAACTGTTTACCCTTAATTACGGGTAACAATTAAATTTATATGTGATTTTAAGTATACGTGACTTGGCCTGATACAATTAAAAAATGAACGATAAATAAAGGCTAAATTCAATAAGTAGGAGAGTAAGCAAACCACCGAAGTTGAATAATTCGGCTGTGATGGAATGAACAAGAATGAAATTAATATTTGATGGAGAAAACAGTTAAAATATGCTAAACTTTGTATATTGATCGTATCTTGTGTGTCTTTTACAATAGGGCTGAACTCTTTATATAGGAGGAAAAAAGAAGTCCATACAAGGTTAAAGACTTATTTACAAGGTAAAAAATCCCTAAAATCACTTGGTTCAACGTCTTTGCTGCTTTGGGCCGTGATTTCCGCCGAGATGTTTACATGTCACGAGATTCCCAGTCCTTCCGTTACGCAAATCTGATATTTTTACCATAAGATATTTTATCCGGACCGGTTTCGATAATCTCATCTCGAACGCTTCGGTTTCGAACTTCGTTCTGATGACGTCCGACTCCAGACTTCCCTTCTCGATGTCCCGGTCTTGGCTTACCGGAGGGCGACCTCGAAACCCAAGACCGATACTCCCCATGCACTCGATCGTATCCAGTCCCATACATAATCCTTGGATAATTTTACACCCATAAACTATGGAAGGAAATATTTCAAAAATAAGCTATATCTACCACTGGTGTGATAGCTGATTTGAATTGGACCATACCAAAAAAAGTTTGCTTATGTACTGGCATTTCTGGTCCTTCCCAATCATTAGCAAAATTTGCTAGAAACTCAAAATGGTCTTTGATTACTACCAGCAATTATGAGATAGATACTTGTGTGGCACATTGCGTTTGATAGCTCTGACTCCATAAATTAGCATTTCTTACCTAACATTTAGTTTTTAATTCTTGGACCCATGTTCTTTCGATAATTGATTTAGATTTGTTAGGAAATGTCGAAAGGGACTTTACTAAGGTTTACGTTTAGGGTTTTTGTGGTTATTTATAGATGATGAAAGACTAGACCTTTCTCGTTCAAAGATTGCATGTTAGATGAAATTTCAATTTTTTGGGCCATGACTAGTTTTATTTATATGGTAGGGAAAGATTGCATTTAAGAGAGCATGCCCTACTCTAAGAAGAGTCTTTGACTCATCTCCCTTATAATATTTCACTTACTGATAGATAAGTGGTGTCCATGAGTTTTTAAATCTATTTAAATTAATATGATCTAAATTCTGCATTTAAATTTAGTTCGCAGGTAATGAGTTTCATTAAAATTATAATAATTGTGAAAAACTACCACGAGTATAGGTTATGGGCGCGTTTGGTATGATGGAATATTCTCTTATAAATTACCAGGAGTATAGGTTAATTATGGTATCGTATAATCAGCAAGTGAACAGTGCAGTCGTACAAGCTTTGGCTTATAGTGGTCCTCTATGCATAGCTTGCCAAAGAAAGATTAGAGGTATAACGATTCGATCGGTCATTTTGAGAACTAGTGTTCCGTTCTCGTTCGGTGGCTTAAGGTCTCGAGTACCTTCGTGTTATGTATTATGACTTGCATGTGTGGTCGAGTTCGATAATTGGATGATTCAGGATTGATTTGGAAGGATGATTCTTGTCTTAGAAGCTTAAGCGGTAAGAGTTGACCGAAGTTTGACTTTTGCATAGACGACTCCGGAATGGTGTTTTGATGATTTCAATAGTTTCGTATGGTGATTTTGGACTTAGGCGTAGGCCCGGATTTGGATTTGGAGGTCTGTATGTTGATTTGATGCATTTTGGCATAAATTGAGAAGTTGAAGGTTTGGAAGGTTGAGTGGTTTGACTGGGAGTTACTTTGTGAATATCGGGCTCGGATTGCGATTCCGAGAGTTGGAATAGCTCTGTTATGTAATTTGGGACATGCATGCAAAATTTGAGGTTATTCAGGGTTGATTTGATAAGATTCGGCGCGAGTTGTAGAAGTTGAAAGTTCATAAGTTCATTAAGTTCGATTTGAGGTGCGATTCATAGTTTTGATGTTGTTTGATGTCATTTGAGGCCTCGAGCAGGTTCGCGTTATGTTACTGAACTTGTTGGTATGTTCGAACGGGGTCCCGAGGGGCTCGGGTGAGTTTCATGGTGGGTTCGGACCATTTCTAGGCCATTTTTAATTGCTAGTTTTTGGCCACATGGGTATGCATAGCGATGGCGGACTTTTTCATGTTTGCGAAGCGCAAATTTGCTATTTGGGCACTGTGAATCGCGATCGCGGAAGCCCGTTCGCGAATGCATAGAGGAAATTTTGTTGTCACTAACCCGACTTTGAAAGCTTATATATTGCAATCTATAAGGAATTTCGAGATGATTCAAAACTAAAGTTGCAGCCCTTTGGGTCTAATTTTCAGAAAATTAAACCGTTTGTCATTTGGAAGTTTTTACAAAAAGTTATGGTTGTCAAACTATAGACTATCTGAGAAGAGTATGGGAAGGGTAAGTGATCTTTATCTGGATTTAAATATATTTCGTGATTCTATCTTTATTTTAAATTTTAAATTAGTGATTTGAATGGGAGAAAATGAGAATTTTTGTATAAACTTTCAGAAATGTAAAATGAGGATTTGATGGCAGATTTGATGCCGGAATTGGATAATTTTGATATGGTTGGACTCGTATTGAAATGGATGTTCGGATTTAGTAAATTTTGTCGGGTTCCGAGGTACAATCCCGTGGATGAATTTTTTGTTGACTTTTTAGTTTTCATGAAAGATCGAAACTTTATTATCTGGAATTATTTTCTATGGTTTTTATTTATGATATTAAGTTATTTTGGATAGATTTGAGCCGTTCGAAGTTTTTTTCACACGAGAAGGTCATTTTAGAGTATCACTTTAGCTTCTTTGATGTAAGTATCTTGCCTAACTTTGTGTGGGGGAACTAACCCTTAGGATTTGAGTCGTTTGTGCTATTTGTATCATATGAAATTCGTGTACGCGAGGTGACGAGTACGTACTCGGGCTTATATGTGAAAAATTGACCGACTTAGTCTCTTAAGCTTCTTTCATGTACTTATTTGGAATTGTTAGCACCTATTATATCTTTTATTCGTCATGTCTACTATCACATGCTTTATTTGAAGTTTTCGTTATATGTCACATTATTTACTTGTCAAGTTTGCTCTTATATACGTTATTTGAAGTTGTTATCACTTTTATCGTTATGTGATTTCTTTTATTGTGGAGTTACTCTTAGTTGAAATTGTTGTCATGATATCCTTTTGTTGCCGGGTTATTCTCATGAGTTTAGACGTAGTTCTAGATCGTGCCATCTCTTTCATTTTAGCCTATTTATACACTTGAATCCGAAGTTTGCCATTTTATAGAAATACTTTCACTTTAGAGTTTATCCTTAAATAATTAATTAGAATGAGGTTATCGAAAGTCATTAATCTATTTTAGTTGAAATTTAAAAGGGGTGTTGTTCCTTGTTGAGTAACTTTCTCGTTCGTGATGTTGTTATTCAGACTCTATACACATTGTGTTGAGTCGTGGGTTATTTGTTGTAGAAATATTGATATTATTGGATCTTTGAAAAGATTGTAGCCTCTGGGCACTTGTGATACGAGTTGATATGTCGTGTTGTTGTGATGTTAGCACGTGTGAATTATAGTGTAGTTATTTGTTGTTATGCGGGGCATAAGGGTGGCATCTCACTGTTGTTGAATATACGGAGTGATACGGGTGGCTATTGTGTTATTTTCAAGACGGAGCAATAAGGGTGGCTATTATACAAAGTGATACAAGTGGCTATCGGAGTGATCCAGGTGGCTAATGATATTGTTAGGGCGGAGTGATACGGGTGGCTATCGAAGAGATAAGGGTAGCAATATCAGGGATGATATGTTATGACTTGGGGGCATTGTGTTGGTGATTTTCGTGTGATTGTGTGCTTTTCCTTGTACATGTCAAACAACTTACATGATTTTCCGTGTTGCTTCGACGAGCTACTCGATTTCATTGATATTACTTATTGACTTGGGCTACAATAGTACATTTGCACAAGCGTAAACCGTAGCATGACACTTATAGTAACTTAGGAGTATGAAACTTGACATTTATTAATCATACCCATGTGTTCCTGTATTATCAGTTTTCATGTTGATATTGAGCCTGTGACCACGCTTGGTGGATTATGATTGTGAGCCTGTGGCCACGCCGGGCGAATTATGAATGTGAGCATGTGATCACACCAGGCG
The DNA here is from genome assembly GCA_002018475.1 of Nicotiana obtusifolia. Taxonomy (NCBI): domain Eukaryota; kingdom Viridiplantae; phylum Streptophyta; class Magnoliopsida; order Solanales; family Solanaceae; genus Nicotiana; species Nicotiana obtusifolia. Next base: position 7,220 of record MCJB01048606.1, on the reverse strand, counting down.
GATTGTGAATGTGAGCCTGTGATCATGACGGGCGGATGAGATATTGGCACGTTAGTTATCCGTGCAGTTGTGATTTGAAATGTGGGCACAAGGTGCCGTGAGTATAGGATGGTGGATTGAGACCCGTGACTTGTGATTATGAATGAGGTATCACAGAGTAATTTCGTTGTGAAACTTGTGCTAGAACGGCTTGATTAATTGGTTGTACTTTGTGTTCTTTATTTGGTTTTAATGATACTTCACGGTGTTCTTATTGCTTTACTGTTTATATCACTTGTTGATTCATGTTGCCATTTACTGATTTCTGCTTTTATTATTAGCTTTATACTTCTATACTACACAGGTTATTTTGTCTAGTGAGTGTCTTGACCGTCACTACTCCACCGAGGTTAGTCTTGATACTTACTGGGTACCGACCATGGTGTACTCATACTACACTTATACACATTTTTATGCAGAGCCAGATATTAAAGATATCGGACTTGGGCAGAGCTAGCATATTGGTCGCGCGGATTCAAGGTAAAGCTGCTTGGTCGTCGCAGTCCCTTGGAGTTCTTTTCTTCCATTGTACTGTCAGCTTGTTATTTGAACAGTATTGTATTTCGATCTTCGAGATCTTTTCATGTACTTAGCTAGTGTTCATGACTTTGTATTACCAAATCTTGGGAGGTTATTATGATTATTGCCCCGTAGGCTTATTATGCTTTTGTTTCGACATTCATATTAGACTCTGTTTCAAATTATCATTATTAAAATTCGTCTAATCGTTATTAGTAATCGGCTTACCTAATCTTAGAGACTAAGTACCATCACGATGCCTGCGGTGGATTTTTGGATCGTGATAAAAGCATCTTCTCTTTGTAAGTGTCGAACCGTCATGGATAAGTTTGGGTAAGCCTATAAGGGCGGATGCAGGCAGTAGATATAGGTTTTTATGAGACATCGAAGTTATGTAGTCTATAAGTGTTTCGTTAGCAAATTAAAGAAGGAAGAAGACGTAATATGGCTCATGTTTTGGAATTTTGAATGCTTCAATTTCGTTCTTTTGAGAAGAAAAAATCACTGTAATAAGGTGTCATTAACGTTTGAGCATAATATAACACCTACATTTTAGTTTTCTCTAACCACATTCACGTTAACACTTTGGCGGCGCAATCCTGCAGGTAACTTTTGACATTTTCTTGCCACTATTACTGGAGAATATGAAAATTAAGGGATGTGGTGGAATGCATAAAAAACATATTCCATCTTTATGCATATCAATTCTTGAATTAAAATCTTGATCAAGAACCCTTCCCGTTTAGTAACCCTTACACGACATGCTTTAAAATGTTAATTTATATAACATTATATTTATTTGTTAATTTGTTTAACATGCTTGAAATGTTAATGGTTTTAACATTACGTTTGTTAATTAGTTTAACATATTGTAACAATCCGACCGGTCGTTTTGGGAATTAGCGTCCCGTTCGGTGACTTAAGGTCTCGAGTAGCTTCGTGTTATGTATTATGACTTGTGTGTGTGGTCGAGTTCGGTTTTCAAATGATTCGAGATTGATATGGAAGGATGATTCTTGTCTTCGAAGCTTAAGTGGTAAGAGTTGACCGGAGTTTGACTTTTGTATGGACGACTCCGGAATGATGTTTTTGATGATTACAGTAGTTTCGCATGGTGATTTTGGATTTAAACGTATGTCCGGATTTGGATTTGGAGGTCCGTAGGTAGATTTGATGCATTTTGGCGAAAGTTAGAAAGTCGAAGGTTTGGAAGATTGAGAGGTTTGACCGAGAGTTGACTTTATTGATATGAGGTTCGGATTTCAAATCCGGGAGTTGGTATAGCTCCATTGTGTCATTTGGGACGTGCATGCAAAATTTGACATTATTCCGAGTTTATTTGATATGATTCGGCGCGATTGTAGAAGTGAAAGTTCATAAATTTATTAAGTTCCATTTGAGGTACGGTTCATAGTTTTGATATTGTTTGATGTAATTTGAGGTCTCGAGCAGGTCTTCGTTATGTTTTGAGACTTATTGATATGTTCGGACGGGGTCCCGAGGGGCTCGGGTGAATTTCGGATAGGTTTGGGTTGTGTTGGCTCGTTTTTTATGTCTTGGCGTCGTTTCTTCAAACATAAATGGCACCACATTAAGCAAATGACCTCCAATTTCTGTTTTGATTGAAGCATTAGATCTGTCTCGTAAATACGGACCATGCAAAAAGAATCTTCGAATTCGGATATCGTATGAGGAAGTTATGCTCATTTTAGTGTCGAGCTGGTGCTGGTGCTTCGCAGATGCGAAGTTGGGTCCGCATCTGCAACCCCATAGGTGTTAAAAATGATCAGCAAAAGTGGAAATGACAGCTTGAAATGTGCAGGTGCGGCTTTTTGGGCACAAAAGCGGAAATGCCTGTGTATAAAAAAATCAAAATGCGTTCTTTTGGTATTTTGAGCATATCTTGAGTTCTAGAGCTCCGATTGAGGTCATTTTTGCGGCGTTCTTCTCATATTTTCATGGGATTCAGCATCGAATCTTAATTTTAATATTTCAATATGATACTAATAGTTCATTTGTGAATTAATCTATATTTTGATTGGAGAATTAGGGATTTTTATCAAAAACATTTCTAAAGAGAATAATTGGGTTTTGAAAATCGATTCGGAGTCAGAATGGGATGAAATAAGTATGGTTGGACTCGTAATTGAATGGGTGTTTGAATTTTATAAATTTTGTCAGGTTCCAAAGTGCAAGCCCAAGGTTGACTTTTAGTTTTGGTTAAAGAATGAAACTTTATTATCCGAAAATATTTCCTATAGTTTTTATTTATGATATTAAATTATTTTGGTTAGATTTGCGTCATCCGGAGATTTTTTTCACACGAGAAGGTCATTTTAGAGTATCGGTTTAGCTTCTTTGAGGTAAGTATCTTGCCCAACTTTGTGTGTGGGAATTACTCCTTAGGATTCGAGTTGTTTGTGCTATTTGTGTCATGTGAAAGCCGTGTACGCGAGGTGACGAGTACGTACTTGGGCTTATATATGAAAATTGACCGGTTTAGACTCTTAGGCTTCTTTGATGTATTCATTTTGAATTTTTAGCACATGTTTTTTTATTCGTTATTTCTATTATCATATGCTTTATTTGAAGTTGTCGTTACATGTCATATTCATTACTTGTCGAGTTTGCTCTTAGATGCTTTATATGAAGTTGTTATCACTTTTATCATTATGTGATTTATTTTATTGTAGAGTAATTCTTAGTTGAAGTTGTTGTACATGATATCCCATTTGTTGCCGAGTTATTCTCATGCATTTACACGTGGTACTAGTTCGTGCCATCTCTTTCATTTAGCCTAATTCATACACTAGGAGCTGAAGTTTGCCATTTCATGGAAATACTTTCACTATTGAGTTTATTCTTAAGAAATTAATTAGAATTGAGGTTATCTAAAGTCATCAATCGATTTTAATTGAAGTTGTGTAAAAAGGGGGTGTCGTTCCTTGTTCAGTTACTTTCCCATTCCGGTTGTTGTTATTGAGATTTTATACACATTGTGTTTGATCCATGGGCTATTTGTTGTGAAAATATTGATATTGTTGGATATTTTGAAAGGTTACGGCCCACGGGCACTTGTGTTACGAGTTGATACGTTGTGTTGTTGTGATGTTAGCATTTGTGAATTGTCGTGTGGTTTTGGTTGTTGTTATGCGACGTATAAGGGTGGCATTTCACCGTTGTTTTTATGCGGAGTATAAGGGTGGCCTTTCACAACTGTTGTTATTCAGAGTATAAGGGTGACATATCACTGTTGTTATTATGCGGATAAGGGTGGCATTTCACCGTTGTTGAATGTACGCAGCGCTAAGGATGGCTATTGTGTTATTGTTCTAGCGGAGTGGTAAGGATGACTATTATACGGAGTGATACAGGTGGTTATCGGAGAGATAAGGGTGGAAAATGTTATTGTCTATGCGAAGGGATAAGGGTGGCTATTAGACGGAGGGATACGAGTAGCTATCGAAGAGATAAGGATGGCAATGTCAGAGATGATGTTTGATGGTTTGGAGACATTGTGTTGGTGATTTTCAAGTAATGGTGTGCTTTTCCTTGTGTTTATCATACACCTTACGTGACTTGCTTTGTTTTTTCGATGAGCTACTCGATGTCTTTGATATTACTTGTTGACTTGGTGTGACGACCCGGTCAGTTGTCTCGTGGATTACCACTCCGTTTTCCCCATTTTCTGCTTTATTATGCTTCGTTATCTGTGCTTTAGCTAATCAAGTTGAGTAGTCTGCGTTTGGGGTGAGTTTAGCAAGAAGGGAGACACTTAGTCTCTTTCAAGAAGGTCAAAATTGGAAAGGTCAACCGGATATTGACTTATGAGTTAGGGGGCTCGGATGCGAGTTCCGATGGTTCGGTTAGTTTCGGGAGATGATTTATGACTCAGGAGTGTGGTTGGAATTTGTTTTGGAGGTCCGGTGTAGAATTAGGCTTGAATTGGTGAAGTTAGAATTTTGGCGATTTCCGGTTGATAGGCGAGATTTTGATCTGAGGGTCGGAATAGAATTCCGAAAGTTGCTGTAGCTTCGATACGTAATTTATGACTTGTGTGCAAAATTTCAGGTCATTCGGACGTGGTTTGGTTGGGTTTAGATCAAAAGAGCGATTTAGAAGATTTTGAAATCTTTAGGCTTGAATTCGATGCGAATTTGATGTTGTGATGTTGATTTGAGCGTTCCGAAGGTCGGAACAAGTTCAAATAAAGTTATGGGATATGTTGGCATGTTTAGTTGAGGTTCCAGAGGCCTCGGGTGAGTTTTGGGTGGTTAAACGGATTAAACCATCATTGGAAAAGTAAAAGTTGCAGAAAACCAGGTGAGAATGCGGACCGCATATCTCACAGTGAAGTCGCAAAAACAAGCAGAAATCTGGGCAAGATTCGCGACCAAAATGCGGCCAGAATGCGAACCGCAAACCTGAAATGCGAACCGCATATTTGACAGTGGAGATCGCATACTGAGACAGAAACTTGGACAAAAATCTATGTCAGGAATGTGACGGGAATGCGATCGCAAACCATGAAATGCAAACCGCAGACCTCGCTTTGTGTTGATTTCGCGGTGAAGGCTAGGGCTATCTTCGCGATGGCTACGTCAAATATGCGAACCGCATACCTATTATGCGACAGGTATGCGATCGCATATTTGGTCGGGCAAGGGCGTTTTGGCTCAATGTTTGACCACTCTATAAATAGAACTCAGTACCCATTTTGCCATGCAAAACCCACTTTCGTTACCCACGAAGAGAAACACCTCCAAACACCATAGAATCACAACAAATCAACCTCAAAACTACATCCAAAGGAGATTTTCTTGAATAAATTCTTAAAGGGAGGAGTTTTGGTCACCTCAAACATACTTGGGGCCATAGGACTCAGATTGAAGCAAGTTTTGAAGAAACTCTTGGAGGGTAAAGTATTCCTAACTCAATTTTGAAAGATTTGCCTAAGATTATAGCTATTTTTAGCATTTTTACTGGTGATTTAAGTTGGGAAAATTGTGGAAGACCCTAAGCTTGGGTTTTGAGACTTAGAGGTCGAGCCGATGTCGGAATTTAATAAATCTTATATGATTGAACTCGTGATGAGATAAGGAACCCGTTGAGGTGAAAATTACTGAATTTCGAGAAGTGGGTCGGGGGCTCGGGTTTTGGTAATTTCGGGATTTCTTTGTAATATTGATTGTTTTCGCATGGGCTTTGCTCCCTTGACATATTGTGACGTAATTGTTCTGAATTTTGATATATTCGACGCGCGTGAAGGCCAATTCAAAGGGCAAAGGTGTCGTGGGCTAAGGATTTAGCCGGATTGAGGTGAGTAATGATCTTAAATGATGTCTGAGGGTTTGAAACCCCGGATTTGCACATCGCAGTGCTATATTGAGTTGAGACTCACGCTCGATGATGAGCGTGGGGTCGTTTACTACTGGGGATTGTGACTTGGTCCGTCACGATTGATGATTTTACTATGCAATTGATTGAAACTTACGTGTTATCATCATGATTTGGGCTGATTGCCATATTTGGGCTTTTTGCCGGTTATGTAAACCCTTCAGGGGTATTATTTGGGCTTCTTGCCGGTTATGTAAACCCTTCAGGGGTATTATTTGGGCTTCTTGCCGGTTATGTAAACCCTTTAGGGGTATTTGGGCTTCTTGCCGGTTATGTGAACCCTTCAGGGGTATTATTTGGGCTTCGTGCCGTTTATGCGAACCCTTCAGGGGTAATTTATCACAGTTTTCTGTGACTACCCGGCCAGTCGCCTCATGAGTTACCGCTCCGTTTCCCCCATTTCTGCTGCATTATGCTTCGTTATCCGTGTTTTAGGTAATCAAGTTGAGTAGTCTGCGTTTGGGGTGAGTTTTGGGTGGTAAACAGATTAAACCATCGTTGGAAAAGCAAAAGTTGCAAAAAAACCAGGTGAATGCGGACCGCATAACTCAAATGCGGACCGCATATCTCACAGTGGAGTCGTAAAAACAAGCAGAAACCTGGGCAAGACTCGCGACCAAAATGCGGCCAGAATGCGAACCGCAAACCTGAAATGCGAACCACATATTTGACAGTGGAGATCGCATACTGAGACAGAAATTTGGACAAAAATCTACGTCAGGAATGCGACGATAATGCGATTGCAAAACATGAAATGCGAACCGCAAACCACGCTTTAAGTTGATATCGCGGTGAAGTTAGAATTTTGGCGATTTTCGGTCGATATGTGAGATTTTGATCCGAGGGTCGGAATGGAATTCCGAGAGTTGCTATAGCTTCGTATGGTGATTTCGGACTTAGGCGTATGTCCGGATTTGAAATTGGAAGTCCGTAGGACAATTCAATGCATTTTTGGCGAATGTTGGAAAATAGAAGATTTTTGGAAAGTTTGACCGAGGAGTTGACTTTTTGATATCGGGGTCGGAATCCAGTTCTGAAAATCTTCATAGGTCCGTTATGTCATTATGACTTGTGTGCAAAATTTGAGGTCAATCGGACTCGATTTGATAGGTTTCGGCATCGAATGTAGAAGTTGGAATTTATTAGTTTCATTAGGCTTGAATTGGGGTATGATTCATGTATTTAGCGTTGTTTGATGCGATTTGAGGCCTCGACTAAGTCCATATGATGTTTTAAGATTTGTTGATATATTTGGTTGAAGTCCC